>JAHWFP010213964.1:0-17528 GCA_023313725.1 Lithobius niger | reverse complement strand
CAGATTCGTCTTTTGTTAGATTCGTCTTTTTGCCTTTGGACGGCAGATATAGGGTAGTCCACAAAAAAAGTATAACCTGATATTCGGAGAAGTCCAAGTTTTTTGAAAAAAAATGTGCAAAAAGGGACCTTTTTTCTCCAAAATTCACTGCTGATTCCAAAAACATAGGTCCTATTTTTTGAAATTTTAAAAAAAGAACTTAAAATCGAAAACAAAGGACCCACTTTTTTTGAATCAGAATGGGATTTCTGGATCCAGAAAAGTGGTCCCTATTTGTCAAGGCTGTTCCGGTACCGTGACCGACACCAACAAATTTTATAGGTTCCAGCGTAGCAGTCGATATTGTTAAGTTGATAACATATTGTGGACTACTGTCCACTTTACACTGCTGAATCAATTTTTGTTAGATTATTAAACAGTCTTGCAGTGGTTGACAGGATGGTCGAAGAAAAACTTACGTATGTTGAGACGCTCATTTAAAACAACGAGGCATTTATTCGGACATGTTTTGAGAAGAAGGAAGACAAGTAGCGCCAAGAGGAAGTGGTGGCGCTCATGCACACTACAGGTTTCAAGGACAATGCCAGCTGAGACAAATACTTTGTATCTCTGAACTGAGTAAGCAAATGCAGTAGCCTATTTTCGTTTACAGATTATTATATAGGCCACTTGCACTAATACATAAAATAAGCCAATGACTTATTGTATTATTCTTATTTAAAGACTTAAGATTATTTGATATTATTATGACGTTGCATTAAGTTTAAAATAAAACAACATTCCCTCTCAACGGCACAATAATGCTGATAATAATCGTTAAGAGATTATGTCCATCTCAAATTGTTCACTCAGTCAAGTCCCAACAGTGAGGTTAGTTTTCGTAATTTGACAGCCTCAAGTGGTTTTGTAAGGATGTCAGCTACCATCACCTCAGTTGGACAATATTTGAAAGTAACTTGACATTTTACTTTTAGATCTTTAGCAAAATGATACCTGGTGTCGATATGCTTGGTGCGATTCGACACTTTCTCACAGTCGAGTAGTTTCAAACAACTTTGGTTGTCCTCAAGCATCACAAATGGGGTTTGTGATTCAATTTGGAAATCCTTGAGGAGCTTTGAAATCCAGATGCCTTCTTGACAGGCCTCCGAAAGAGCCACATATTCTGCTTCAGTAGAAGACAGAGAAACACACTGTTGTTTACGACTGGCCCAGCTGATGCTGCTGCCTAACAACTTAAAAAGATAACCGGAATTAGATTTCCGATCAGTAGCACTTCCAGCCCAATTAGCATCTGCATAACCAATTAGTGGGCTTTGGTTATTTTCTTCATCAGTCATGTTTGTATCACTTGATCCCAACTTCAATTTAAAATTGAGCGTGTACTTGAGATAGCGAAAAACACGCTTCACCTCCTCCCAGTCAGCTTCAGTAGGATTACTTATCTTACGACTTAGGATTGATGTTGCCACTGCAATGTCAGGTCGGGTACACGTTGATATGTATAACAATGCACCAATTGCACTACGATACTGCACATTGTCTTTCAGGGGCACATGTACTTCGTCACGCTTTTCGTAACCAGGATCAAGAGGAATTTTGGATGGCTTCGCATTCTGCATACCGAATCTTTCCAGGATTCTTTCGGTGTATGCACGCTGATGAATGTGAAAAATTCCATCTTCACGGTCAAAGTGGATTCCAAGGTAGAATTTCAGATCACCAAGATCGCACAGATTGAAAGCTACACCTAACTGCTCACTCACACTGTCAATCAGCATTCTACTGTTACTTGCCATGATCACGTCATCAACGTGGACGACGACGTATGTCCATTGACCGTTTTCAACTTTAGAATAAAGGCAATGATCATTCTCTGATCTATTAAAACCTTCTTTGGTTAATTCGGCATGGATTTTCTTGTTCCACACTCTAGCTGACTGTTTAAGCCCATAGATGCTTTTCTTCAGCTTACACACCAAATGTTCTTTGCCTTTAACAACAAATCCTTCAGGTTGCTTCATAAAAAGTTCATCCTTTAAATCACCATTTAAAAAAGCAGTTTTAATGTCGAAATGTTTCACGACCATTTCGCGTTTGCCAGCAATTGTAAGGAGTGTTCGTAAAGTAGTTTGCTTGGCAACTGGCGCAAAAACTTCATCGTAGTCTTGGCCATAAATTTGCGAGAAGCCTTGAGCAACGTATCTCGCCTTGTATCGGTTTACATTACCAAGTTCATCGGTTTTCTTCTTAAAAACCCATTTACCTCCTATTGCCTTTCTTCCATCAGGTAGGTCAGCAAGTTCCCAAACTTTGTTTTGGTGAAGAGATTTCATTTCATCTTGCATGGCCTCTAGCCATTTTTCTTTGTCAGGTCCAGCAGTAGCTTCTTTGTAGTTCCTCGGTTCACTTGACTCAACCTCAGCTAGGCTACATGACGCAATAAGTCTTTCGGGTGCCACACCTTTCGTTGAACGTGTCGATACTCTTATTCGAGCCTCCGTGCCAGCAGGTTGTTGACCTTCATCGTTAGCTAGGCCTACAGTGTCACCTATTAACATGTCAACATTCAAGTGTTCATTTTCAGAAAAATTCCCTCTGCACTGTGGACTGGTCTCCGCAGGTAGTTGTTCAGGTTCAGCCATTTGATTAGTTTGCTGATCATGATGCGATTCCACAAACTTAACATCCCTGCTAATGTACACTCTTCCACTTGCAATTTCAAGGAGTCTATACGCTTTAGACCCATCTGCGTAGCCAACAAAAATAAGTTGTAGAGCTTTCTCGTCGAGTTTACGACGTTTCTCGTCGGGTACATGCATGAACGCTTTACACCCAAAAATACGTACATGCTTCAAGTCCGGTTTTTCACCAAACCACACTTCATAAGGTGTCTTCTCAATAGCTCGGGTAGGAAGACGATTCTGCAGATAATTAGCAGTCACCACTGCCTCACCCCAATACTGATTTGGCATACCAGCATCGATAAGCATACAACGTCCCATCTCGGTAAGACTTCGATTCTTTCTCTCTGCGACCCCATTTTGTTTTGGTGAATATGCTGCTGTCATTTGATGCACAATTCCATGCTCTTTCAAAAATGATTCCAGCTCGTTACAAAGATATTCGCCACCACGATCACTTCTGAGCACTTTTGGTTTTCGCCCAAATTTGGTTAAACAATACTGCACAAAATGCTTGATCTTCTCAGTAGCCTCACTCTTCTTAGCAAGAAGGTATACAGTACAGTAGCGGCTTAGGTCATCAATTAGTGTTAAAATAAACCGTTTGCCACCCACTGTTTGCGTCTGCATTGGCCCGCATAGGTCGCTGTGTATTAAATCGAGAGATTTAGTAGTCTTCGTTGTAGATTTCTTGGGAAATGGGAGTCTGGTCATTTTCCCTTTAATACAAGTATCACAAGAAATTGTCTGTTTGCAATTGTTGATGTGAATTCCAGATGCAAGAGCTTCACTTTCCAAAAGTTTAATGGAATCTGGGTTACGGTGTCCAAGCCGGCGATGCCACATGTGAAGACATTCGTTGTCTTTCTCGAGTTGAGATAACATTGCCCGATGCTTACAGTTGAGCTCGTACAGGTTATTAACTGCGTTTGCAGTTGCCACAATTGTGTTACCTTTTGAAATAACACAGCTGTCATCACGGAAATAAACTGTTAACCCCATTTTTGTTAACGAATGCACCGACAGCAAGTTTCCGTCGAGATCTGGCACATACCTGACATTTGTTACTCGCACACTGTTTGTTCCACCGTCAGGTTTCTCACAACTTAGAAACATATCACCTACTCCACAAATGTTAATGGTGCTCCCATCAGCAACTTTCACAGTTTCACACACTTTTGTATCTAAAGATTCAAAATGTTCCTTGGAATTTGTCATGTGGCACGATGCAGCCGAGTCTACATACCACTGATATTTATTTTGAACAGAATCATCCGATACTTTTCTTGCCGTAAAACAAAAATGTTCAACATTGTCGTTTATGCCACCGATGTCACTAGAAATCGTTTTCGTAGCGATTTTTGCTGCCTGTTGCCCTTCTGACTCCCTTTTAAGTTGAGCTTTATACTTAAAACATTTAGCTTTGAAATGGCCTGGCTTGTGGCAAAAATGGCATGTTGCCTTCGTTTTTTGCTTGGGTCGTACACTGCTGGTTTGATCTTGAACCTTCATGGCTGATTCTTGCTTACACACAGCAACTGTGACATTTGATTCTTTTCGCCGTTTGTATTCACCTAGAATCTTTTCACGAATCATCCCCACGGTTAAGTCAACTTCAGCACGACATTCCAGAGCTGTGATCAATGTTGCATAACTGTTTGGTAAATTAGCGAGCATCATTCCAATTTTAAAACGATCTGTCACAGGTTCTCCTACAGCAATCAATTTGTCAGCAATGGATTCAACTTCTTGTAATAAAGATTCGACATTACCATCCTCACTCAATTTCATGCTGGCGAGTTTCACATACATATGTACGGTACTTGACAGACTTGCCTTCTCATGATGCGCTTTCAAACTGTCCCATGCTTGCTTTGCACTCGTGGCTGGGCGTGTATGAACATGTTGGCTCTTTTCAATAAGCAAACCAATCGTTCCCATAGCCTTACTATCGGCAATTGTCCACGCTGCATACGTTGCATCAGTAGTAGCAGGTCTTACAGTGTTTAAAGAAAACCAGGTGTTTTCCCTACGAAGAATGAGTTCAGCTTCATACTTCCAAGATTGGTAGTTATCGTTGTTCAACTTATCAATCGACACACGTGCAAGATCCGCCATGATGAAAAAAAAAAACGTGTTGCAAAAGCAAAAGTTCACCCTCAATGTTCATAAATTTCACACCTCAAATAGAAATTGTTCATCACCAAATAGCCAAAATACAATGACTGGGCCCATAACCTGTTGGATTATTAAAGAGTCTTGCAGTGGTTGACAGGATGGTCGAAGAAAAACTTACGTATGTTGAGACGCTCATTTAAAACAACGAGGCATTTATTCGGACATGTTTTGAGAAGAAGGAAGACAAGTAGCGCCAAGAGGAAGTGGTGGCGCTCATGCACACTACAGGTTTCAAGGACAATGCCAGCTGAGACAAAAACTTTGTATCTCTGAACTGAGTAAGCAAATGCAGTAGCCTATTTTCGTTTACAGATTATTATATAGGCCACTTGCACTAATACATAAAATAAGCCAATGACATATTGTATTATTCTTATTTAAAGACTGAAGATTATTTGATATTATTATGACGTTGCATTAAGTTTAAAATAAAACAACAATTTTTGCAATTCCTACAAATTTGTGCGCCATTTTATGTATTTTTTGTTTCATAATAATTAAAAGAAAATAATAATAATTCTGAGAACCAACATTTTTTTTAATAGCCATACCTTTGTTGCAAAATTAATCATTCTTGGGAGATCTGTATCAGAACCGGAACCTGTATTTTTTGTGGTACCAGAATCGGTATCGGTACTGGATGGAAAAAAATGGTACTGGTACAGCCTTACTATTTGCCCTTTATTTTTCAAAAACTTGGAACAAAATTTTGAACTTAGAAATGTGTCAGGTTGTGGGTTGTTGTAGACCTCTCTGACGTATTTAGTGCCTTTTTCTTTCTCCTAAAAAATGTTGGAGTGTCAAATAGTTTCAGTTGAAGGCTTATCTTGGATTTGTCTATTCGAATGTCATTCAAATTCTAAAATATGGTAATAGAGTGCCAGTTTGTAGGGTTTAACCACTCTAATTAACCATTATCGAAAATGATTGACAATTATTTTGTACTCGGAAAATTGGTGAAGGGAAATGTGATACTAATAAAAAAAGTGACTTATTGTAAACAGTGTGGCCTAAAGTTTATTATCCGTGTGGCCCCTGCTGAAAACATTAATTTAAATTGATTTAATTAATTTTAGTGTGAGGGTCTGAATACTGTAGTGATCAATTTGTAACTATTTGATACTCTCGTAAGGCGGGGCATTTTTAACAAACTGTTCGTGTTAAACTCAGTATTATGGTGCTTGCTATTGCTGAAAATGAATGCGGGATACCATCTTTGTACATTGATGTACTGTAACATGAATAGCAAACAGAAAAACCTGTAAGAAAGTTTTATCTCATTCTCCTAGTCCTGATTCCCTCTCAATTTAATCAAATCATGTTCTGTTCTCGAGCATATTACAGGGTTCGTACCAGTGCTTACAAACCTTAACAAGTCCTTATTTTTCATTTTACTATTGGTAAGGCCTTACAAGTCCTTGAAAAATAGAAAATGCAGTACTTAGTTCTTGCAAGTCCTTTTTTTAATTTCCATACTAATTGAATAAAGCCTCTGCTGGCAGTTTTGTTTATACTGTATATCATTTCAAATTTATTTTCTTAAAATCATTTGAATGCTGAACCCCTAACTTCTTCACGGCTGCATTGATAAAGTGGTTAGCAGTTTCATTCAGAAATCTAGGAAACAGTTACATGGCAGAGTGAAAAATCTAGACACACACTAGTGTGTCGCGCAAAGTTAGGCAACAAACATCACAACAAACATCACGTCAATTCAATTCTCGAGGTTGTAATCCATTGTAGCGCGACGCCATTGCGTCAGTGTCTTATATCTTGAAGCATAGTTGGGCACATTTCAGGTACTTGGGGGAAAATAATAATGCGGTACAAAAGCTTAAATTGTGTTGAAATAGAGAGCAATGACCCACTTGACAAAAATTAACTCGTGTTTGAATGCCAGCTGTTCTGCTTTCAATGCAAAATCTGCCTCTCAATAACGTTGAAAATATGTTAGCGAAGGGTACTTGGTTGGAGGGGGGGGGGAGGAGACTTTCATTTTGCCAACTCATGTTATGATTTTGCCAACTGGTTAAAAAAATGACAGTATTGTTACAGTTAAGTACTTTTTAGGGGTTCCGGCAAACTCGGCTAGGGGGTCTGGGGGCGGAGCCCCGGAAGCTGAAGCACTTTACACTATTTTAGTGCTTGTTTATGGCCTTCAGTGAACACAGAAGCAACAAATTGTCAAGTAAA
Source organism: Lithobius niger (assembly GCA_023313725.1). Taxonomy (NCBI): domain Eukaryota; kingdom Metazoa; phylum Arthropoda; class Chilopoda; order Lithobiomorpha; family Lithobiidae; genus Lithobius; species Lithobius niger. Next base: position 10,473 of record JAHWFP010213964.1, on the reverse strand, counting down.
TTTGGTGATTTTTTTAAAATTCATTCTTTAGGATGGCAGGTTTTTATTGTGACTAGGGTTCGACCGGGTCGGGGTAAATACCCGACCCGGTACCGGGTAATGCTATTTTTGACCCGGTTCGGACTCGGTAAAAATTCGACCGAGTACAAGCAGGGTAATCATTATTTGTTGAAAAAATCATTTTTTATTTTCATAGTTTCTTTTATACGTTCTGGATCCCCCTACAACACTTGGACGCAATAGATATTCATTAATGTGCACAGAAAAAATCAGATAAATTGCTTTAATAGTTTCGGAGAACCAATTTTTTTTAATTACGGGCTGTAAACGAATAAAATTGAAAATCTCCGTGTTGAGAAAACGCGTCTGTAAGTCGGCGATAGTTACGCTAAAAATCGTTGTTCCCACCTGATAAGTGATAGTGTGAAGGTTTATAGTCTCCTTTTCCATTTTAGTTGTACATCGAAGCTGCTGTTTTAATTTTTTAATGTTGTGAAACATAATCTTTCTCGTGATTTTCAACAACGAACTGAACATAAGCGCTCACGTGAAATCCGAAGCGCGCCATGGTGGCCATTGTGAAATCGCCCGTCAGCCAATGAGAGCGCGCCAAATCGGTCACGTGGTGCAAACTGGCCAATGAGGGAACCCGATCTTCCAATTCCTTTGGAAAGGCATCTCGAGACCGCCAGAAACAGCCTCTTACATTCCATTTGATTGGCCAATGCCAAACGGGCATCGAGAAAATATGTTGAGAGGTCCGGATAGAGGGGAATTCCAGCTTTTCAGTGAACCCAAGATGGCGGCGCCAAACTCAAATGGTTCGATCGCTGCCGCTGTCGAAAATGAACAGTTTTTTGTTCTTGAACTACGGAAAAAGGAATGAACACCACATTTTTGCAGTTTTTAGTGAGACTGCACTCAACTAAAGTGCTTTTTATAAAAGTATAGACATCGTTAACAACGTTTTGTTTACAGAAATCGATGCACAACATATCAGTTAGCGAATTTCAGCTTTTCTCATGTCGATATTTTGCCGAAAATTACATCATTCGACCCGCACTTCCCCATAAAAGTTTCGACGTCGTTACTCCACTTGGGCCACATCGTTGCTTAAAGGGTTAAAGCCAACAAAGCCTATTGGGAGACAAAGTAACCAAAATGCATTTTATTTTTCATTTCACTTTATTATTAAAAAATTTGGAAGAAACTTATAAACTTTTCGTATAAGAAGGAATTATTGGTATTTTACAGTTTTTTAAAGTTGTTTTCGTCCCTTTTATTTGCTTTCGTTCATTGTTATACTATCGGCAATACAAAACTGGACGAAAGCAAAAGGAAAATGAGTGAAAGCAAAAAAAAAAGAACGAAACCAAAGTAAAAAAAGCTGCATTATTAAACATAAAGCAAAAATTGAAAATCTACGACCCAGTTTTACTACCCGGACTCGGCTCGGTGGGTATTCATAATTACTCGGACTCGGCTCGGACTCGGTGTTTTGTTACCCGGTCGATCTCTAATTGTGACCTATCATGTTTTTTTTAGATATTTTTTTTTTCCAATTTAAATTAAACCGAGTTCAGTTTAAAATTATATAAACGGCCAGCTGGCCAATGACTGGTTGGCTTAATTGTACATTTTGGACCTTTAGAGTAAAATGAATGACGATGACTCCTGTGTACAAGCATGGGCAGCAGGGGAGGGGTCAGGGATGCCGAACATTTTTAAAAATCGACTGTCGAAAGGTGAAATATAATGAAATCTTTTTCTCAGTTTTATCCCAAACAACAAGAACTAGAGGGGTTTTATTGTAAAATAACCTTTCACATTTTAAAACAAAAACATGCTCCAGTTTTAAAATAATGCAGCGTCGAAAGACGAAAGAACTGGCGAAACCCTTTACTTCAGTTTTGTCCAAAACAACTTGAGGTATTACTGGAGAAAAGCTTCCTCATTTGATGTTATACTAAATAAAACCTATACTTGCAGTAATGGTACTAATAGCTTCAAAACCACTAAACACTCATAGCATGGGGTAGGTCTGGGGGGCCAGAAGCTGAGCCGTTTTTGGAAATTTTGACTGCTGAAAGTGCCATTTTTGAGGTCCAAAAAGTACTTTTTATAGCTGACGAAAATATACATTACCTATTTTATATTAGCAGATTTCCCCTTTGAGCTATTGAATCCCCTAGAACTTGAAGGTTGCCTTCCCTGCTGGGCTCGTACCTTACCGTGCATGCGTCGGGCTGCTTATATAAACCCCAGCGCAGCGATAGCCGACGTCACTTCTCCTAGGGAGTCTGCCGCGTGCGTTCGCTCTTGAGCTCCCCCGAATACCTTCGCCACCGCATTCCGCCGCCCTCCGCGGTAGGCCTTTACCTCCACCTTCCACCCTCCGCTTACCGACTGTCTCAGCGGAGGTCGCCGGCTGTCTACCTTCCGCATACCATCTGTTGCGATTTACCTTTCCTCCGCTCCTTCAAGCATGGACGCTCCCAGGGCCATTTTGGGCTGGAACATACCGGGTCCCTTGCCTCCGCGCCTGCCACAATCTGGCCCTTTGTAATCCCAGGATGCTCTCGCTTCCACTAACCCCCGGTCGCCACATGACTTGCCTTCATCCTCCGCTTCGGTCCCGGGGAATGCCCGGCAGCACTCTTCTGCAGGCCTTTTTTCCCAGTACGATGCCTCTTCCTCACACGGTCCATCCTCCGTCTTAACCTTTCCCTCCGCCTCCACCGGATTTGTACCATCCTCTCCTCTGCAACAAGATAGGCCTAACCATGTTCGCCTCTCCCAGGCTTGTGCTCGTCGTCATGGCCTGTAGAACAGACTTCTCTCTTGCGAATGCCACGACAACCTCCGTCCGTCCCCTTTCCGGGCCTCACCTCCGTCTTCCCGTCGACTACGTACAGAGGAGCCTTCCGCAAGTTTGGAGGGCGGTTCACTGCTTTCCTTTCGTGCCAGCATACCATCGAGTCGATTTCACGTGCTTCCCAGCCTCCTCCTCCGCTTCTACCGTCTCCTGTCACCACGGTTCCTTTAGGGACCGACTGTCCTCTGTCACCCACCTCCCAACCACCGAAATGCATTCGACTTCCTATCCCTTTTCCGTCCTTCCAGAGATCTTACTCCTTGGACGAAGCCAACTCCGCCTTGCCTCCGGCTTCGCAAGCCTCCGCTGACGAGCCCGACTAGAGCTGCAGCGAATCCATTTGCTCAGAGGTTCACTACACCATCCTCCGCCCCGCCTCTCCTGACTTCCTCTCTTTGTATCCATGCTCACCTCGTTCCATTCGCCACCATCCGACAAGGGTTCCCGGCATTACACGACTACCGACCAGATTGCCTCCCACCTCCAATACATCCTCCGTTCCTACTGGGACCTTTCCAGGTCCCTCCTGCACAGACGATAGCTCTTTTTCCCTCGCCTTCGCGTTGGTAACGACCACCACGAGCCTTCAACCGGCAAACATATCAGGACGCACAAAGTTCCCCCGACGGCTTCTCCCACGCCTCTCTGCACCTGCCTCATCCGCCATCAAACGGAAGTTTCTACCAGTCTCCACACCATGCCACCAGAGGGCGCCACCTGATGCCCACGCGACTGTTACGAATTTCAAACTCAACCGCCGCTTTCCAACCGTCGAATCTCCACACTTAGCAGCTCAGCCATGGCGGACCTGTCATCCTCCGAGGCCTCCGATCACACTCCACCACCGTCACCAGTTCTTCAGCAAGGGGAGGTCAATATTCCATCGCCAATTGCTTGTAAATGCCCAGGATTTGCGCAACTGTCATCTAATCCCAGAACTGATCCACATCCGTGTTGTCAGTGCCATCGCCTCTGTTACGGACTACAGTACAAGTGCAAGGTCTGCGTATCAATTTCTCGTTGGTCCCTCATCAGAAAACACCATTTACTCTCCAAACAAAGGGCGGACAGGGCCCGACGTCAGAAGGCCGCAGCTGCCGCATCCTCGACAGAACAACGAACCCCGCCTGCCAGCAAAGCTTCTGGATCATCCGATCAGGTAGGGGCATCATCCTCGCGGAAATGTCCAGTCCCGGCGTCGCCAACGTCACAACCCGGTGGTTCTGCCGTTTCCCCTCCCAAGCGATGCAAGACTACTCCGCCTTCAGCCATCGCTACAACTACTTCAGTGTCATCATCCTCCTCTTCCACTACAGGAGCGTTACAAGCACCTAAGCCGTCGTAGCGTCCGCCGTTACAACTGGTGGCAGTGGTGGGATGAACAGGTGCTGTTCCCGTCAAGCGTTCCCCCCCCCCCCCCTGCCATGCTACAAGCCTAGAAGGATGAAAACCACTTCCAACTAGACGTCTGTGGTCCCGCAAAACATGGCCACGAAGCAGATGCCTGTGACAAGCTAAAAAAGTCACGAAGCAGAAGTCGTACTATCGAAAAAAATAGTACAACCCCCGCCGCAGCTCCAACAACTGCCGGCGCCAGGAAGCAACAGCTGCCACTTCCAGTAGACGTCCTTTAGCCGAGAGCCGTCTCAACCCCAACCGATGCTGTAGGAGAAGAGGCCCGAGAGGGTACCTGCGCTCCGTGCAGCCGAGCCGTGGATTTTGCGTAAAACACCGAGGTCCCCGTGGATTAGACCGCCAGTGACGATCGACTCCTGAAAATCAGTGCCGGACTTCCAGTACTACGGTAGAACGGAAGGACAGACTGACCGTACAGCGATTGTACAATTGGGTAAGTGTACATGCTTAGAGGCCGCCAAGCCGAGTGTTGTAGTTGAGGGCATTAATGCCATTTAGCTATTCATATACGAGAGTGCTAGGGGTCTTAGAAGTGTATTTTATTTTGTGCAATCTTACTGGATTTGGGAGAGAAGTTTTTTTAGTAATTCTCTCTGCTCAAAATAAACGTTAAATTTTCAGCGGCTGCTTTTAATTTTTGTTTCATTTATAAAGGTTTTATTTTGAACCCACGTTAAACTTAAAAATGTCCGACATGGAAGAATTATAAGAAATCATCCGTGATTTGCAAAACAAGGATTAAAGAAAGCTTGTTTAAACCTAGGCTTTACAGTCCGTGATTCTAGAGCCGAATCCCAACAAATCTTACGAGCAGCCCTCGAAGACGGTAAATTGTATTTAAGTGAACTTTCCGATGCACTAGCTAACGCTATTGAAAGGAGAGAAGCCGCTATTTTTTCTAAAAAAAGAATTGGCCGCTAAAGAGAATGAACTGTTTCTTAAAGCAGAAGAATTAAAGTTAAGAGCACTTGAAATTGTGGACGCAGATACGCACCGTGCTCATGAACTAGCCTTAGGGGACCAAGATGCCCAAATTAAGGATCATGCTAGCGCAATGGAACTAGCCAAATTAGATAAGCAGCTAGAATTAGCAAAGCTAAATGTTGCTACGATAAATCTTAACCCTGCTCCAAACGGAGCTAACGGCGCTCCCCCAAATCCAGTTCCTAAACATGGTAAAGTTGCGGATGTAGTTCGTCTCGTCAGCAAGTGGACGCCTAAAACTGAAATCAACAGTTTTCTTAAGATTTTTGAACGCACAGTGATTAGTCAAAAGATTCCTAAAGATCAATGGGTCACGGGACTCCATCCCCTCGTCGGTGAGGTTTTGATTAAAGTTTGTGATCAGCTAACAGACGCTGAAATGCAGGATTACGAAATAGTCAAAAGTAAATTGCTTGCCCGTTTTGTACAGACTAAAGAGACTTTGCAAACGCAATTTCGTTCACTCGAAAAAGATGTCGAAATGCAATTCCAGGATTATGCATTTGAGTTAGAAACTCTTTTCACTCGTTGGGTAACTTTGGCCAAGGTTAACCGTGACTATGACAAACTTGTCAATCTCATGCTTTTGGAACAATTTTACAAATCGTGTCCAACTCATCGCAGGAAATGGACCCCTGATCAAGTTAAATTAAGGGACTCTGGCCGAAGCGGCCCAGTTGTGTAATGAATTCACCACTCGTAATAAGCAGATTTCAAGTGATACTGCTTCTCGACCTGTTAAGCAACTCCAGTAGCTGCTACGACAGCACAAGGTTCTAAACCTTCCAACAGACATAGTGATAACTCTAATCGTAACCACAGTCAGGCGGCTAAACCGGCTGGAACCGTCGAGGTGAAAACTGACTCCACTAGTGGGGGACTCCGCCACCAACACTTACTCAAACCGTTAGTTCGACAAACCCCGTCTCATAGGCGATGGCACTGGTTTTTATTGTAAAAAAATTGGAAATCGACGCCAAGATTGTCGTGTTCATATGGCTGACGAAAAGGCAGCCGCAGCAGCTGATTGTAACTTTATCAGTCATGCCCCACCGGAAGTTGTTTTGTCAAAACACATTCATGAATGGTCCGTAAATGCCCAAAAATACCTTGTTCTACGTGACACTGGTTCTACGCACGATGTAATCGCACGTGAACTCGTAAAACGCGACCAGTATACTGGCGAGTACACGCATTGTCATAATGCTTTAACCGATAAGACTACCGCACACGCTATAGCCTTAATTGAGGTTCAGACCCCCTACGGAGCTATCCAAACAGAAGCTCTGGTGTCCAATCACGTTGGGCCCTACTTCAGAATGTTGTTGGGCGTGCCATCACAAACTATGTTAGAGGAAAAAGGGCTTGTTTCACTCCCCACTTAGGTGAATGCAGTCACCCGTGCGCAGGCACATGCTGCCGATCAGCTCCCTCTCTTACGCCGTAATTACCACGAGAGCCAGACTGATAGCGAGGAGTCAGACAGCGACTCTATTGAGGTTACTCCAAGAGCAGTAACGGAAGGTTTTGTCAACCCCAAACAAGACGTTCTGGATGAGGCAATTTTAGGTCCTCAAACTGAGCAGTTTACACAGCTCCTCAACATTAACAAACCAGAGTTTTTAAAACTCCAGCGTGAATGCCCAACACTACAATTGTTGGAAGTATGCTGAGCTACCAGAAAGCCAGCAGGACGAAAACAAGCTGTTTTTCGTTTACAACGATTTGCTTTTTCACAAACCTTTTCGCCCTGAGGGAAGGCCGCTAATCAACAGGCAACTAGTTCTTCCCCAGGAGTGTAGAAATTTGGTTCTAAGCACTGCGCATGCAAATGCATGGGCTGGCCATCTAGGGCGTTCTATAACAAAAGAAAGAGTGCTTACAAAATTTTACTGGCCCAAATGTTTTAGTGACATTGAGCAATTTGTCTTAACTTGTCTTACCTGCCAGAAAAATGGAAAATCTGGACAGAAGTTCGTTGCCCCTATGGTGCTTGTGCCCATGGATGGGGAGCCCTTTAATCCTTTCATTATTGATATTGTTGGCCCCATTCGACCCTCTAGGAGAGGTGGTTTTAAATACATTCTATCTTTCCTCGATCCGGCAACAAAGTTTCCAGAGGCCGTGCCCCTTAATGAGGCCAACAGCCAAAGTGTAGTAGACGCCCTCCTCGGCATCTTTTCGAGGTTAGGCTTTCCCTCTGAATTACAATCGGATTTAGGCTCGCCCTTCATATCTGCCCTCACCACTTTATTCCTTGAAAAGTGCGGAATTAAGTGTATTAATTCAAGTGTGAATCATCCACAGTCCAACAGCGTGGAGCGATTTCACAGAACCCTCAAAGCGGTGCTTAGAGCGGTTTGCCACGAGCATCCCCAGGACTGGGAACGATGCCTCCCCGGTGCCATGTTTGCACTACGTACTGCTCCACATAAGAGTACTGGATTTACATTTGCCGAAATGGTGTATGGCCGAAATTTGAAAGGCCCTCTCGAGCTTGTTAAAAGCCAATGGGTTGAACCCGACGTCCACCCATCCGTCCTTGAGTATATCCTGGATTTACTTCAGAGGTTCAAATGCTCACGGGAACTCTCACAAGAAAATATTGTGAAGAGCCAGTTGAAAAATAAGACCTACTATGACCGTAAGGCAGTTGAACGCAATTTCAAGGAAGGTGATAAGGTTCAAGTTCTTAAACCTGACTGAGCCAATAAGTTAGAAATTTATTGGAATGGACCCTGTGATGTTGTTAAAAGCCTTTCAGACACCAATTACCTAATAAAAAAATCGTTTGGTTCTCAAAAGGAGACCGTTTACCACATCAACCTGCTCAAACCCTATCTGCCTAAGGAGGGGTCAAGCAACCATTCTTACAATGACGAACGTGAGTTTACTCACCACGACCATGTCTGGTCCGGCAAACCTGGTGATGGCCATCTTAACTCAAAAGAAGCCATGAGTCTTTTCAAAAAGACAGGAGATTTGTCAGAGTCTCAAAAATCCGACTTGCTTAAAGTCTTTGACCAGGTAGACGGTGTTTTTTTCTATTCTGCCGGGACGTACCGAGATTGTCACCCACGATGTAGAGTTAATTGACTCTCAGGTAAAGCCTTGTAAAGATTACAGGCATGCCAAGTTCAAACGTGACTTAATAGTTACAGAGATCAAACGTATGTTAGATCTGGGCTTGATTGTGGAAACGGATTCCCCTCACAGATCCCCCATGATTATTGTACAAAAAGAAGACGCATGCCCTCGTCCTGTAGCTGACTACCGAGAGCTGAACAACAATACGGTAACTAAAGGTTACCCAATTCCCAACATTGAGGAATGTATTGAGCGTGTAGCTAAGTGGAAATATATTTCCATCTTTGACCTTAACCGTGGATTTTGGCAAGTGCGCTTGACGCCACAGGCTTAAATGGCCGCCACTATCACTACCCCCATAGGGAAATTTGCTCCCCTAATGATGAATATGGGGATGAAAAACGTTCCATTTTGCTTCCAGAAGCTCATGGATAATGTCACTCGTGGCATGGAGGAGTATGTCACTCCCTTTCAGGATGACACCGCAGTTGGTGCCGAAACGTGGCAACAACACTTAGACAACGTCTTTAATTTTCTCTTTGCTGTCAAGAAGGCCGGGTTAACTGTGAATGCAAAAAAATCGCAGGTCGCTTGCAGCAAAGCTACCTTTCTTGGTCACGAGGTGGGCAATGGAACTCGCACCCCTTCAGAAGTGAAGGTTTTGGCTGTTCAAAAATTCGCACGGCCACAAACTAAGAAAGACGTCCGTTCCTTCCTTGGTTTGGTTGGTTACTACCAACGTTACATTCCCCACTATTCCGAAATCTGTGCAAGCCTTACAGACTCTCTGAAAAAGGACGCACCCGATCCCGTTTCATGGGATGATTCAAAGCAAACTGCCTTTGAAACTTTGAAAACTGCCTTAGTGACGTTTCCCGTCCTACGAGCTCCCGAATTCAACCAAACCTTTATCCTCCAATGCGATTGTTCCGACCGTGGCATGGGCTGCGTGTTGTCACAAGAGTTTGGTGAAGATGAACACCCCTGTCTTTACGTTTCACGTAAATTAACAGCCCGTGAGCAAAATTAGGAGACAACTGAAAAGGGATGTCCTTGTTTGATCTGGTCTGTTGCTAAGTTACGGCCCTACATCTATGGGACAAAATTTATCATAGAATCAGATCACAACCCACTCCACTGGCTCAAGCAAATGCCTGGCAAAAATCCTAGATTGCTTAGGTGGAGCCTCACCCTCCAAGATTATGACTACACTGTCCGGTACAAGCCTGGCAAGTTTCACTTAAACGCCGACGCGTTGAGTAGATATTTTGTTTAAACAAATTCTTAAATGTTTAACATTTTGTTTTCAGTACAAATTGACTGAAAATTAAATTTTATCTGCATTTTAATTTTGTCATTTTGGTCAGTTGGGAGCTCATCCTGAAGCAACTCCCAGTTAATTCCCGTTTTGGCCTTCACACCTAAATTTTAAGTGCCTATGTTTTACTCTTTTTGTCACTATCAACGTCTCCCTTTGTGGGAGAATATTGACAAAGATTGTAGCGACACTAATTAAGTATTCATTAGGAATATTCTACGGGAGCTGCAATCTGTCCCCGGTTGGCTCTTCTTCAAGTTTTCTACGAAATGGCTTTCTTCAAAAACAGCCGTTTGTCTACCCCTCTGCGAAAAAGGTTAGCACTGTCGTTAAAAGGTTGTTGGTTTTTATCCACAAAACCTCCCAGCGTTGTATTGTTATGTTTAAGTTAGGGGTCATACCTTTAAACCCTTTAGTGTCACATCACCCTTGTAAACAAGTTGTTTGGTAACCTAAAACCATCCCAGTAGGAGTAGTTTAACAGTAAATATTGCTGGTCATTTTATGCGTACCCATAGTATTCGATTCTCCGATCCCTATCGCAGCTGCTAGGTTTATTGACATCACGTAGAAGCAGGAAGATCCAGCAAGATTAACACAATACCACCTACCCCAAAATGTTATGCTCCACACAGTTCAGCAAACCAAAAATATTTTCCTTGAATTTTCGGTGAAAACAGGCCGTTCACCTTCTTCAGAACACACCGAGTCTCTAAACTTCAAAAACGAACGTTACATGGTTTTGGCCATGATCAAGCAGACGACGCGCGAGTGAGAGAACCACTAATCTATA
>JAHWFP010213963.1:0-10706 GCA_023313725.1 Lithobius niger | reverse complement strand
GTTCTTGCTCTTTGTTGGTTCCTTGCTTCGTAGATAACAATAGACATCCCAAATAATTTCCCTAGTTGGCTGTGAATCATTTTACCCCTTTTCCCGATTGAAGACGCGTTAATAGACGCCATTTTGTGACTGCTGTACTGGCGGTATTTTTTACCCATGATGCCAGTCGTGGTGCTGTACTGGAGTGGACAATCGATATTTTTTTTAAGCCACGCCCAGTTTACAAATCTCGTACGGATTATAGTGCTCCGCAATTTTCACACTTAACTAAAACCAATTTTTATCTGCTGATGGGGTGGCGAGGAGCGATAAATTGTTGGTTGCATTACTTCTTTTGCATTACTGTAACATTTCTAAGAACAGTGGCGTGTACAGGAGGGGAGAGGGTGGGGGGGGAGCATTTCCCCCTGCCCTTTTCAGAAAATTGCCCTATTTTGGCTTTCTGAACCGATAAGTGCTGGTGCTGCAGTCAGAGAAAGGGCCAAGAGGCCTAAAAAGAACAAGGCCAGGAAAGGGGCAGAAAGGAGCATAAAAAGGTAAAAAAGAGAGACAAGCTTTAAAAAGGGTAAAAAAAATAAGAGAGACTGACAAGCAAAAAAAAAAAAAAAGTCCTCAGAAAAAAATAACTGAGCACGCCCTTTTACAAAATTTGCCCCTGCCCTCTAGGTGGTCTGCTGTGCACGCTACTGCTAGGGAAGTAGACGACAAGGTTCAATTCCATTTCACTTCTTACTGTGTGGCTTGGGGACTGCACACATAGCATTATATATTTGGCATCAGCCTGAGTTTTTTCTTCTGAATGACCCTCGTAGGCTTAGGAATCTAACCCCCTTCAGTTCGATCCCCAACGCCAACTGGCGAACCATCGTTCGGCCACAGGTACTTATACTGGCGAGGAACAATAGCTCTTGCCTAAAGCCCTGACCAGACTGGCTGCTCGCGGCTGCACGCCGACGCAGTATGGTGTAAAAAATACTTCAATATTCGTCCTTAATGCAACACCAACCACACGATTGCTGCAATTTTGACCTTGTAGGCACGTAGCCACGCATAGCTTCGCACGAAATTTTCTTCTGTCTGGAGAGGCCTTTAGGCTTTACGTCACGTGACTAGTCAGCAGGCGCGATCCGCTCGGAATGGTTCCACAATAGGACTCGCGTCACCCGGGGGGTTGACGTAAGCCAATTCCCGTGTGTGCACGGTAGTTAGCGGCGGATAACAGTTATGTTATCGGCAAGGTACACTACGGAGTGCTGGCGCAGTGAGTAGCGTATTGCAGCACATGTAAGTCGTTACATCTTTGTAGGCTTTTAGAATATTTGTTTTTGTTGACAAGTGCTATATATTTTTTTTTCTAAAAATGGCAAGAGAGAGAGAGAGAGCCAGGTCTGCTGTGCACAGAACTATTATAGTTTATCCCCTTTAACTTTTGCTTGTTTGTTTTTTTTATTTTATTTTACCTGGAAATAGGTCCAGTTCAGTGAAAGAAATGTTTGTTTATTTAGGTTCTACTCAATTTCTACTCGCTCGCTTATTTTCGTAAAATAAAATATTAAAGTTCGGCTCGTCCCCTGGGCACTGTAACAACAACGCGATAGGCGTTTGGTTAAAAAGAGCGTATAGAGCGATAGAGATGTTTACAAACTGAAGCGTGTCTAGAGAGAAGATTGCTGGGGCTGATGGACTTCAATGATTAATGACTAGAATTACCAGGACAGTCGCACGGCTTGTTACAAGAACTATGAGATTGATGATCCAATCAAGAGTGGACTTTCCCCTCCAACTAAAGTTGAACACGCAACAGGGGAAAAAAAAATAATAATAAAAATTACGTTCGATCGTTCCTTTTGGTATAGTTACTGAAAACAAGAAGATAGCGCTGCAGTCCAGGTGGTTCCCGCTTCAGGACAGTGTTGCTATCTTGGAGAATGAACAAAAAAAAATTCTTTCAGGCGCATGGTCGATTTTCAACTATCGGTCGATAGTATACTTGAATAATAAAAACTTTTAGTAATAAAAATTAGAAGCAAAAAAGCTCACAAACGTAAATAAAACGAGTCGTTTATGTCGTCCATTTCGGCAAATTGCGCAGACGATGAGAACTGGAAGGTAAAGTGCTTTTCAGGAAAAGCACTTCTTTTAAAGGACCATCTCGTCGGTCCGTGGCGAAGACGAACCTTTTCAATAAGTGCTGCTTCCCGGAAAAAGGGGTAGACGAAAGAGAAAATAAGGCAAACGAAAACAAGAACAAACAGGCACGTGCCACAAACGCAAACAGCATTAAAAACAACAACGAAAAAAAAAAATCAGATGCAGCAAAATGCATCGCATGTCCTTCTCAGACCGGAAGGACTCTTGTTTTCTTCTTCTTCATTTTAATAGTTGGGTTACCGCGGGATTTGAACCGGGATTCTCTTGGCTCACAGTCGAGGACTCTGACCACTGGGCTATGGTTGCTCGCTTTACTCGGAGTGCCCGGGGACCCCTCACAAAGCTCGCAATGCGCCATGGAAACCTACTTTTTGCCCATCGCGTAGATGTTCCTTATAAGACATCTAACGGATATGTTGGATCGAGGGGGTTACATAGCAAGAAAAAATAAAAAGCGACTAGTCCGATTATGGCACCTCAACGAACGGCAAACTTAAGGTTATACCAGGAAGCAGTTCGCAGGAAGCAGTTCGTATATAATGACCTTGGAGTTGACGCAAACTGAGGAAACTATGATGTTCTCGGTGTATCCTTCGTCTTGGATTCTGTGATTTTCATATTTTCTTTTTATGGCAATACGCACAAAGCTCCTGACAACAATGCCAGAAGAGGATGTTAATGGTTAATGGCAGAGCCGGCTCAAGACAATTTGAGGCCTTACGCGGATTCAGTAACTGAAGCCCCAGGATCATAAATGTAGCATTAAAAGCATTTTTTCCCCGATATTTTCATTCGTGTTCGATAAGAATCATTAAACAATCATTTTTCATACGTCCAAGCCAATATCCATTTCACTTTTTTTTTATTACCATACAAAATGAAAATGTGAACCACAAAATCAGTAAATAAAATTACAAAAATGGTAAGTAAACGGAAAAAAATTGTTACTAACTGTAACAGCAAACAAGAAACACACAAAGAAACAAAAAAAATATTTCCCAAAGGTGGAAAGAAAAGTAAAAGGAAAAAAAAAAGAAAGAGGGTGGAGAAGAAAAAACCGGGGCAGCGCCCCGGGGGGGGGGTGGAAAGTCATGTCCAGTTCACCGTTTCGCGTTTCGCATTTCCTACCACTGCCAACCGCCAACTGCCAGCCGCTAGTGCCACTAGTTTCGGTTTCGAGTCGCACGACGCTTCGACCAATCGACCCACATCATTCCTGAAGGTTCAAAGCAATAGCACAGATTCTCACCCGAGTTTTCTCTTTACTTTGACGCAGCTTTTCGATCCATAATCTGCTTTCTCGCTATAGCAAGATGGGTGATTCCACTCCCGCATGGGGGCCCCTTTAATTCTGGGGCCCTACGCGGCCGCGTTGCTTGCGTGCCCCTCGAGCCGCCTCTGGTTAATGTTTTTTTTTATTGTGAGCCTGGGCCCAAAGTCATGCGCTCATCTCAAAACAACCAACTACATCATTCAGCAATGCAAGATCGACAACAGAAATATCAGTAATGCTCACAGCACTAATACCGGTACCAGAAACACCAACAACAAAAACATCCCAACCAAAATAAAGATAAGAACGGCAGAAACATCTCGTACTACACCGAAGTTACAAGTATTGCGATCACACGATCACTTTTAAAAGCCCCCGACAAAGGAAGGAGGTGGGGGGGGGGGGGGAGAGCGGAAGAGCTCTCAGTCTCACACCCGTATCACGAGCAAAGCGTACTACACCTCGTAATGGCGTACGAGAAGAACAAGCAGAGATGGGCAAAAGGTCATCAATCGCGGGCCACATGCTCATGATAGGAAGAAGCGCAATCCGTTGCCTCGCAAATTGTTTGCACTCAAGGTGGACGTGAAGAAAAATCCAACAACAGCTAAAAATCACTGTTAAAAATTAGTGACCGCCACTCCCAAACAATTAAACTACGGCATGGCTAACTAATGTGGATGGAATCAAAAGCATAATAGGGGAATTCCGAACAGTGATGGTTGATTTCAACCCAGATATTGTCTGTGTGGCGGAAACGTTTGCAAAACCGAACGACCTCGACTGTATTTTCACCATACAAACTTCACAGATGGGATTGAGTTATTTTATTGGCCTGATAGGTGGAGTGTTTATCTTACACCAGGGACTCTCTCAAAGTTCAGTTCGTCGGAATGGAGTCTTTGGGAAACCTGGACTGGGAGATAGTGTGGTGCAGAATCTTGCTGGGTGTTGGAAGCAACCTCCGCGTTGGAATGGATGCTGCTATAAAAGTGACAATAATCTGGACCACACCTCAGGCGAAAGGTTCTTATTTCTGTATTAGAAGTAACATTGATGCTTAACCAGATGATGAATTGATTCTCACTGGTGACTTCATTAAACCCAGACGTGAACTGGAAACAACTTAACTGCGGAAATGCCACTCCATTCCCACTACTGAATTTGGGGACTACTTCTGGACTATGGGCTGGACAGACTGATTGAGCTTCCTACTTGTTACAGGCAAGGACAAGCCCCTATCACCTTGAACTAACAAGGGTTCAAAGGGTTTAAGAGAGCAGCGGTCATCTGCCTGACAAAGCTCTAAGGCCCTATGTCTGCAGGACTCGGATTCCCAGGTGGTCACCCACCCAAATATCCTGTTTAACTTCGATGATCTGACGAGAACCAGTGTTTCCAGCACGGCAAGGCCTCAGACTTCCTAATGACAAACAATGACCATTAAGTATCAACTGTTCGCTCTGTTCACTCCCTTGGTAAAAGTGATCATTGTTGTGCTATTTTGGAGTCGGGAGTGCTACCATGACATTACTTGTGCTGGAAGACAGTCGATTTTCGAAATGCTGGCTGTATGTGTTAATTAACAACATCGTAGAGTCCAGTGGTTGGCATGACGAAGTTCACGGCTTAAACACACTTGCATGGTATGTCTAGAACCTTGTGGACCTTGTGGACTGTGTTGTCTCTTCCGTTGACAGAGACAGAATGAAAAACAGGCCTGGCTGGCTGAACGGTCGCCTCAAGTATGCTATCAACCATAAGGATAGATTATTGAAGATTTATAGAATTGATCCTGCCCCTTGGAAATGGAGTAGGTACATCTCTGATTGGAATAATATTACCGAAGCCATTAAAAGACAAAAAGCGAATAAGAACTAAAACTCGTCGAATATGCAAAACGTAATACAAAAGCTCTGTACGGCTGTTTTTCCACCAGACACAAAAGCGGTACCTTCAGTGCATCCGCCACAGTGAAGGTGACGGGAACACTCACGCTGACCTTGATGAAATAGCGGAACTCTGGAAGTTACTTTGCTGAAATTATTCAGCATGTGAAGTGAAAGCATACTAAAACGTCTTGACCCAGACCCTGACCACTTCTGTGCCACTATGCTGAAGAATTCTGCATCCTCTTTATCAGTACCCATTCCTAGCATTTTTAACAAATTTCA
The DNA here is from genome assembly GCA_023313725.1 of Lithobius niger. NCBI lineage: Eukaryota > Metazoa > Arthropoda > Chilopoda > Lithobiomorpha > Lithobiidae > Lithobius > Lithobius niger. Next base: position 5,108 of record JAHWFP010213963.1, on the reverse strand, counting down.
TCCCTCTGGAGAAATTCCCCAAGGGTGGAAGATGGTCGATGTTGTACCAGTTCACAAAAGATGGCCACCTAACTATAGCATTTGTAATTACCGACCAATCAGTCTCCTGTCACATGTTGCTAAAATCATCGAGAGATTTTGCGATGGCTAGGAATGGCAGGAGATTGGGAAAAATGGTGGCCTTGACCCCCAACTAACATGGATTCTTAAGAGCATATCCTGCCGGACTAACCTTCTTAAATGTATTAGCGACTGGGCAAAAACTCTTTTGAGTGTAAATTTGCTGCTGATGTCGTGATATCTAAAGAAACGCATTCGACAGTGTCCCTCATGACATTCATTTGCAGAAACTCCATAGCAGAGGGGTTGGTTTCCACATTGGAAGATGGATAGCAAACGACAGCAAAGAATAGTAATCAAAGATCACTGTTTGGAATTCTTCTGCATTCGATTGGGGTCCCCCAGGGATATATTCTAGGCCCTAATCTCTTTAATGTTTTTGTTGATGACGTGGTTTTCAACAGCAGCTGCACTCTTTTACACAGATGATCAAAAAATTTACAGGAAGATTGCTTCTGCTGCTGATATTAGACGACTGTTACAAGAAGAAATCAACATAGAGCATAAATGTTGTAAAAGAAATAAAATGGTGTCCAATCAAGAAAAGAGCAAACTATTGTGTGTGCGGTGTATCTTGAGTCCTGGGAGTATTTTACGAGCGGCTACGTCTTCCTGGAGGGGGCGGCTTTAATCGACGGCCGCCATTGTTTTTGTAACCATCTTGGATATCAACAAGGCACTCTGCTGCCAATATCGTACAATCGATTATCTGTTCTGTGGCGAACTCGAGATAGGCCGCGCACACTTTAATGAGGATTGGTGGAAGAGTTCATCCAAACTAAAACTTGAATGGGACTCCCTTGGGATAGTTTCAGAAATAAAGGTACTGCGTTACAACGGGAAATTAAAGTATAATGTCCAGTGCTTGTCTGCACCAAACTAGCTAGGCTAGTCAACTCGTATATTTCTTTAAAAAGCATCTTGCCGTTCCGAGTCTCATTGCGCAAATAAATTATTAGCGTTTTTATTCGACCAATTGTGGAATGGATCACTACTATGCACAGATTTGGTCACTGGGATACCAGAAATACATTGCTTGCATAGAAAAGCTACAGAGAAGAGCAACTCAATTTCTGGCCGGTATCCTTTACTTGGTCTATGAGAGAGATAGCAACGAATCCAGGCTTACTTCTCTGGGAGAACGAAGAATCCGTGGAGACCTGATCGTTCTGTTTACACTTTTAAATTGCCTTTGCCTCGCTCATTTAGAGAAGATTTGAACTTGAATGAATGCGTAAAATGATAGGTCACTGCTACACCTTACTGAAACCAAGGGTTAGAACCAACTGCAGAAAGTTCTCCAGCTGGTTTAGAGCCATTACACCTTGGAACTGCCTTCCGGAATACGTCGTGAAGGCTCCATCTGTTGAAACCTTCAAGAAAAACTTTGAGGAACTCTGCAATCGTTAGAAGACTTCTTCGCCTATTAGGCCATACAATCTTTTCTTTTGACTGTTATTCATGTTGTGTCGTGTTGTGCAGTGTTGTCAAAGAAAGATGTAAGTGAAAAAAGAGAGAAAGAAACGACCACTAAACGATAAAAACTAAATTGGTATTTCTGATCTTATTATGCTGTTACAAGTTACATAAATGCAGGTTTGTTTCGATTTGGTTTCCGTCCTGTTTTTACCCGTTATGACATGTTTTTTTTTACTAATTTTACGTTTGTTTTATAACGGCGCCGATATGTGTGGTAAGTTGTTACCAACGTATGAGAAATTAGATGGTATATTTCATGGAGAACAATAATGGACCCGAAAAAGTTGCTATTCTCAAGGCTCAAATTATCAGTAACAACGATGCGTTAGGCCATGCAAAGTAAAAAAAAAAAATGGTTCTCAGGCCCTCCCGCATCAATTTTTTTTTGCAAGAAATAAAAATAGTTGAGGCGGCATTTATTAGTAGTGACTTTTCCAAAGTCAACATTAGTCTGATCACTACTGTTGTATCAATGCTACATAATCCGCCGCATCATCTAAAAAGCTTCGCATCAAATTTTTTGGGGGTTTCTGAAATCCGATCTATGCTTGCTGCGAATGAAAATTTTCGAAAAATGGTTTTTTAAATGCTGTGTTGAAGCAATCTGACCATTTTTTCAATGATCTCAGTATGAAAACGGCACTTTTTTTTTTACTATAAAATGTGTGAAAAAATATTTTTAAAAACTTCATCTCTCGTCAGTTTTCAACTTTCTGTGCCCGAGTACCATTTATTTTAACTTTGCATGGCCTTATAGTTCCTAGTTATAGTTAACGACACGATATAGTTCCTACAAATCCGTCGACCCATCAAAATTATGTGCTAAAAAACTTTGTTACGGCTGGGGAAAATAGTTGTTTATTTTTTTTCTGTAGTACTGGAGAAATGCTGTAACGGTCCGATAAATAATGTAGACCAGTCCAATTATATTTGTAAGTACAGAATTATAGTTGGGTACCGGTTTGGCTTACGTTTACCCTCGTGTTCTCTAGGAGTTACCGGGGTACGAACACAACACCTTTTTGGCGGACGGGTGGCGACGTAGCCTTGCCACGGCACACACACGTACGCGTTATTATCCTGGTCCTAGTGTTAACCGTTCTCCATAACTAATCGTCGCTCGAGAGCCCTAACGCCTCTTTTATGGGTGAAGCCCCGTCGTGTGTCATAATACTGGACCAGGTTTAGACAGGTATACAGTCCACACTACTGTTCCATTGGCGAGGTTATACATGGAGTCATCTATGTATATTAGAAAACAAAAACGAGCTCGTTTGATGCTTAAGGTAAGGTTTTACTGATCCGAAGCCAAAATAGCCATGGGACACAAATAAACTTTCCAGGTACGTACTGCATGCACGATCGTTGTTGCGGGCTTATCGCACTGGGTATAAAAACGGAGAAACAGACAATTCAGCCACACTGAGAATAAGAGTGACGCGCCCTCTATTGAAAACGCAATTTACTTCTCTAAGAAGACCAAACACCAGGTGTTCCAAGGAGGGGGGGGGGATTTAAACCAAAAAATCCCGGGAATACAGGGGGGAGCCGGGGCTCGAGGGGGGAACTGGAAGGACCGGAGAAGCAGCAGGGGGAAATGTGGGGGGGGGAGGGTAGAGGGTAGTTCGTAGCTTGGAGTAGGTTGATTTATACAACGTAGTCTCTTAGTGTTGACAATATTTCTCCACACAAGTTACGTGCATAAAAGATACCTAAAAAGCCCACATGGGAACGGTGAAATTATACTTGGACAATCACGTCTATTAATCAGATTACTTCATTTTCTGCCTCCCATCGGCTAGCTCTACGCGAAACAGAACCAAAAACGTCACACAAAACCTGTAAACAAAGGCTTTTTCGAGGATCCGTCACACTGATTGAGCCAAAATAAGGCATGCCCCAAAAGAAGGGGAAAAAAACGTCCTCAGATAAAGCCCCCGCCTCTGTTTTTTGTTGGCTGTTCTGCGGGCACCCTTGTCGGTGCGTCCGACATTTTACATGGAAACGAAACATCCACAAGTAAACAAAAATGTACCGCCGAAACTACCGAATTTGAAAGAAAGTTTTAAAGGAGCTGTACTTCTAATTTTCACAATGGGTGTTATATTGTAAAAGATTTTAATACTTGACCTGTTATCTATATTGCCCGTTTTCAGTATTTATTATGGTGAAAAATAACTTGGCGTTAATAAATAAATTAGATTTGTACAATTGGTGTTATACGCGTGTATTAATCAAGTGCGCCGTCTTTCAATGTGTTTCTGCAACCTTGTATTGTTACAAGAGGGCTGAGATGCGGATATCTAAACCTTATAAGCCCTGACCCCCGAAGTCCTGTGTCCCGTTATCCCGTGTAACCAATAATATAAGAAGTGACAAGCACTAACCAACAATCACTATACATGCGCTGTGCACGAGGCTAATCAGTGCTACGTTGCAAAGTGGCCGGTAACAAGAGTACTCTGCAAACAATGAAACTTAATTTACCACACCATATTCTAGACACACGCTAGTGTGTCGCGCCAAGTTAGGCAACAAACATCACAACAAACATCACATCAATTCAAATGTTGAGGTTGTAAACCATTGTAGCGCGACGCCATTGCGTCAGTGTCTTATATCTTGAAGCATAGCGCATGTTTTGGTGTCTTGATATCACTCCTTTGAAGGGCCGAACTTGGCGGCCCCTTTTACCAGTTTTGGTTTTTTAATGATATTATTAGCCAGCGAAATTGTTTAAATGATGCTGGATGCTTGAGGCCAGGGCTCGCCTTGAATAAATTGAATTGAATTGAATTGAATTGAATTGAATTGAATTGAATTGACGATTAAAATTCAAAGATTAGTGAGAATGGATAAATATTCAAAACGCGCAGAAATACACGGACGGGTTCGCTCACTCAATCATCTCTTATTAGCCAGCTAAAAGTAACTGTTTCAACGATGCATAAACCGGATCACTCAATCAGCGTTTATTAGCCAGCCAAATATAATTGAGCGAACGGGTCATTTTTTGATGCCCCGTTTTCAACATGGGGGGATGGGGCGGGGGATTGTTTTATGGAACAGCCATCTAGCTGGGCTGGAAATTCTGATTCACCGTTTGTAACATGGGAATGAGGGGGTAGGGTTGATTTATGAAATAGCCAACGTAGCTGACCAGGAGATTCTAGTAGGTGTAGATAACGACAGGGAAACAATGTCTATAATTTCAACCTTTTATTGTAAAAATAATGGCAAACAGTAACAAGTTAGAGAACGCTTGCCTCCTTAACAATAAATCAACCCCTACGTTCCGAGCATTTGTTAACCCTAACCTAACATTTCTACGATGGCAATTTTTGTTTGATAATGACTAAATTTCTTCATTTGTTACACTTGGAAGCTGACAAACATAGCTAATATGTTTGGTATTAATAATGTCCATGTCCGTGTCCGCCTCCTCCCCCACCACCGCCACCACCGCTGCTTCCATGACCGCCACCATGGCTGCTGTGTCCGTGTCCGTG
>JAHWFP010213961.1:0-10727 GCA_023313725.1 Lithobius niger | reverse complement strand
TAGCAGAGTGGTACTCGTGGTGATGCAGTTGCGGTGTTTCTTAAAGATGCCTATTGACCGAATGACATTACAGCATCTAAGCCTATCTAAACCATACGCAATGGCTGTTTGCCGTGACGTCACCATGAGTTAGCCAATGACGAACGAGAACAACGTCTCTTTGGCCGTCTGATTGGTTTAGCCCAGTCACGTGATATGCACGTCACAGCAAACAGCCATGGCGCGTGGTATAGTGCATTCTATGTAGCACTTGATTTCAACAAGCGAAGGAATGCACAAAGAAATTTCTTTTTTATACAACGAAAAAGCCATCACGTGCCTCCTTAATTATTGAATGTAAAGTTGGTGCATCGGCGGTTCAAAATCTGCGTTTCAAAACGGTTGATATGTAGAAAAACGCGCCCATGACGTCATAAGGCTTAACTTTACCGCATGCTTCCTATTGGACGAAGGCGCACTCAACTTAATGAGGCATGTGGCTCGTTTGTTGTGTAAAAAGAAATTTACTTGCGTGTTCCTTCGCTTGTTGAAAGTAAGGGCTAGATAGAACTAGATAGCGGCAAATGCCTATACATGCTGCAGCTTGTCGTTTGGGGGGAATCCCCCTTTAGTTACTTTTCATGCTATCTGACTTTTGGATTATACGTAGCTTTGATAGGGTGGACCCACTAGCTGAACGCGTCTGAGCTAGAGCGCAGCTATTTCCCGTGGTAAAGTATACAAGAGCGAGATTCAGTTGATGACGTTTTTGCTCCCAACCCAATCCTCGAAGCAGACGACGCTTGGTTTTTCGAAACCAACGAAAAGTTTGTTTCAACTAGCGACTAGTTTTTGACAAAATTAATGAATAATTATGAAATATCTGATCGTTCAATATTTACTGAACGTTAAAATACACATTATTAAAACAAAACGACAAATTCTTACCAGATTACCGAAGACGAAAGTAGCTGACATCGTTGCGTCGAAACCAAAACAATGGCATGCTTTACGATGATCGCTTGTGGCGGTGCTCTCCGTCTGATAACAAACGTTGCTATTTTCAGTCGCATTGTCGATTGTACTCGTAGGTTCTTTCTTTCATTTATTAGGAGCCGTGGCCCGTAGCCGTACGCCCCATCTACCCTATACAGAAATAGTTTACCACACCGTCACACCACACCGTCGCATGCAATACAATGCCCCAATAATGCACAACACAGAACACAAAAACAACACGAGAGCAACAGTGCACGCAGCACCAAGGGACTCGTAGGTTAATGCACTTTAAAACAATTTACACAATGGAGCGGTCCGGCTTACGTTTGATGATGAGTACTCGTTCGTTTGTTAGTTCAATTTTGTGTCGATTCATCAGCAAAATCAAAAGCCAATGAGATGCAAGAATCAGTAAAATAGCGCGAAATGGGAGCAGAGACGTCAGACGCGTTTGTGGTATGGTAAAGCAGCTCCCAAAATCTCGCACGGTTTCTCGCGGTAAAGCGTAAGGGCACGTTTATGCAATAAGTCGTATTTGCATTCTCGCAGCTAGAAGCTAGAAATCACCTGAAATTCCAACATGGCGGCGGTTTTAGTTCTCCCACCTCGCAACGAAAACATTCAATAATGTGAGTCAGATGCGACTGGGAAAATTGTTTCGTTAAGAGGAATTCTTTATCTTATTGGCATAGATTAGATGCTACAATCATTTACTCAACCGACGTCGGATTTAGCTAATCCAAGTAGCGTTGTTACCATGGCAACGACATCTTTGAAATCTCGATTAAATTCTCGCTGCGAGAATGCAAAGGCGAATCGTTACGTAAACGCGCCCTAAGGGCGGGTTTACGCTACGACTCGCTTTTGCATTCTCGCAGCTAGAAGCTAGAAACCATCTGAAATTCCAACATGGCGTCGGTTTTAGCTATGTCGATTCGCAATGAAAACACTGAATAATGCGAGATCAGAAGCGACTTTGAAAATTTTGTCAGGAAGAATTATTTATCTTATTGTCACGGATTATAAGACTTAAAGCATTTACTCAAACGACGTCGAATTTCGATAATCCAGATAGGGTTGTTACCATGGTAACGACAACTTTGCCATTGCGATTAAATTCTAGCTGCGAGAATGCAAAGGCGAGTCGTTGCGTAAACCACCCCTAAGGGCACGTTTACGCAACCACTCGCTTTTGCATTCTCGCAGCTAGAAGCTAGAATTCACCTCAAATTCCAACATGGTGGCGGTTTTATGTCTGCCGCCTCGCAACGAAAACAGCATATAACATGCGTTCAGAAGCGTTTGGGAAAATTGTTTCGTCATGAGGAATTTTTTATATTACTGGCACGGATTATAAGACTGCAAGTATTTACTCAAACGATGTCGGATTTAGCTAATCCATTTAGCATTGTTACCATGGCAATGTCACCTTTGCCTTCGCGATTGAGTTCTAGCTGCGAGAATGCAAAGGCGAGTCGCTGCGTAAACGCGCCCTAATAGTAAGTGGGTCCATCCTATCAAAGCTACGTATAATCCAAGCTCTCTGCGTAACATGTATTATATACTCATGAAAAGATCAAGCGTCAATCCTCGGCTAAGTAATTAAATCTGGGTGGAGTACTGCCACCACAGTGGGTGTTAACGTTACCAGCTGTCCTGAGTTTAATTAATAAAAATATCCATAATTACTAACTTAACTCAAGCTGAGTAATCAAATGAATCTTCAAGGAGTGTAATTACGTGTCAACTCTGGGTTTCAATAAGCAGTATTTCAAGTTCACTTTACAAAAATAGTTACATATTTAAGTTTGTTTCGAATTGAGCAATAAAAACACTAAATTCACATACAAAATTTCGTATAGAAATGGTGTTCACGTGGGAACTCTAATACACCAATATGCCACTGAAGTTCATGCTGTCGATATTTACATCAAGAAAACTGGGTTTCCGAAGTAATTAAAATTTTCAAATAAAAAATACCGTGGCCAACCAGGACACGTTAGAGAAAACCGTGCTTCATTAACAACCACGAATAGGCATGATTAAGTGAATCAAAAGTTAAGTTAACATAAAGTTAAAATAATCGATGCTGAGTTTTTAGGAAGAGACTCGTGGATAACCCTTAAAATTATAGGAGACAAAGTATCAAAGTGCCGAAAATAACGTCCCCATAATGTTACAAAAAGCCAATCGATTTAAAATGAAACTAAAAATTTAGAATTGCAGGCCTAAAGATTCGTTCAAGTTAAACTAGTCTACTACCTTACTGCCCGGCATTGCAATCGTGCTGTAGTGAAAGCATCTCCACATCCTGACGAACACATTGACATTGTTGGTTCTCTGTCTGAGCTATGCTTTCAATGGAGGGGTGACAGGCCTTTTTATGAAGAGCAAACGGTTTCAAGTAGTCTCAGCGCGGACGCGTAGGAGAGCTAACCCGGCTACGGCCCTCCGGATTGGCTGAGAGCCTACAGGAGAGTGGTTCCTGAGCGCTGATTGATGGAGGAGAATTCGAAATTTGAAGGAGTTACTACAGCTCTAGAGTTGAGTTTTATACACGGTAATACAAATCGTATGTTAGTAAGGGTCAACCTAGGATCTCTGTGTTAAACTTTCAACTTTGAGAGCTTATAACTCCGTCAAAATAAAAAAATTTTAAACCAAACTTGGAATCTAGCCTTGACTAGTCAAAGCCTGTCTACAGTCCAAAAATTGTGAAATTCAGTACATCCAAACCCGAGATACAGAGAGGGGCCAAATAGACAACTTCTTGTTCTGCTTCTTCTTCTTCTGCTTCTTGTTGTTGTTGTTCTGGGAATACTTTCGTCTGTCATCTTTACAGGTCAAACTATTTGTCATGTAAAGCTGGTTCTTAGCTCATTTTACAGGTCTTGCTCCGTAGATGTGCCCTTTCCATAAGGCCTTTTCTAATTGGTTAAGTGGTTCAGGGGTTACGGAGCTCTAAACGACCGGATTGATTGTTTTACATTGTTTTAAACATTGTTATTATGCAACAATGCCATTTAACAAACGCCAGCTGCAAGACATAGACTGAAGATTAAAGGATTTGTTTCTATTGTTAACACTTGCGATAGCCAGGTTAGTAAGGGCCATAGCAATTTACCGAGCTTAAAGGCAGCGCAACAAAACAAACAACAAATTAATTATAAAGGTTTCACACATACCCAACCCCTCATCCACCACCACACCTATTTATTACAATTCTCAAAGTAACACGGATTAATAAACAAAAACGTATCGTTAAAAGTTAAAAGTCAGGGTCTAAAAGTCAAAACTTGTAAGGAACACGGACAAGCTTTGACTGTAAGGGTCTAGGTGTCAAATTTGGCCAGTAAGAAACTGCTAAGCATTAGACCCTTACTACCCGGTGATCATGTTAATGACTTAGTAAGGAAAATTGGAAATTAGCCAACAGCGAAAATCATACACTAGAAGTAACGTAGTTCAGTAAGCCACCTTTATGCACTTACGTTAAATTGGAGTGGCTTGACCCGGATTCGAACCGGCTACCCAGTTCGCCCCCAGATCACTTGCATAGCACCTTAATCTCTAAGTTGCACTTCGATGAAACGTAAATGCATAAAGGTGGATTACTGAACTACGCTTACGCTTGTAGCAGGTTGTCTTGCTTGGAATTGCTGCCATGTTACCAAACCGAAAAAAAATGTCAACCTAAAGCAAAGTAGGAAACCCACATCCCCACTATCATTGGATCATCTCATGGGTCTTTATAGGACGATCTCGGACAGCTGTTCCTCAAAAACCGGGTAGTAAGGGTCTAATGCTTAGCAGTTTCTTACTGGCCAAATTTGACACCTAGACCTTTACAGTCAAAGCTTGTCCGTGTTCCTTACAGGTTTTGACTTTTAGACCCTGACTTTTAACTTTTAATGATACGTTTTTGTTTATTAATATGGTAATATGATTGAGGCAGCAATAAATTGAACTGTGTGGTAGAGCGTTATAATACTGAAATAAAGCTGCAAATGTAAAAGGGTTTGAATATATAAACGCATTAAAACGCATTAAATTAAATGAAATGCCAGAAGAGAAGCAAGTATTTTGTAATTTAAGTGAAAATAAGGGTGAACACCAGCGCTAATGAACGTTGTGAAATTGTGATTTAAACTTCGAGTTTAAAATAAAATTCTTATTAAAAGATAAAAGCATGGTCCTGTGAAAAGGGCTGGTCTGTTAGCAACACCCTTTTCCTATGTATAGACATTTGACGTTTCACACTTGTTATGTCATAGTCACACTTGTCATAGACACTAAGCTACGTGCTTTATGCAAAAAAACATGAATTTACATTTTTACAAAACAAAGGCGTTTATGTTGCAAGGCTTTCGGTATGAAACGGCGTTTTCCCGTGATGGTGTATGCTTTAAAAAATCAATGGTGATGAATAAAAAAGTTCAGTTCTCGGGGATCGTTAGGGAAAACTTCAAACTGTTGTTAATTGAAAACTGAACACGATTCCATGCATGGTTGCGGAGAGAACGAAGATTTACTGCTGAATAGGCCTATATACGGCCGGCAAGAAAAAAAATGTTCGATGGCTCGAAGTTTGAAGTTTCCCAGGTTTTCGATGGTTGGAGTTGGGCTGCCTCTCCAATCGTGTTTTGAAGCAGGGCTTCTTTACAGGGAGGGGGGGGGGGGCGGGAGAGGCGCGTTATTATTATGGCACACATTTTACATATTTATGTCAACCATTTCTCATCAACTTTTGCAATGACCTTGATTACCGACAAGCTTTAATCAGCCAAAACGGTAATTCCACACAAAAAACCCATCGTAGCATCCGGGAACTGCAGTGAAGACGTGCGTTTGTTTACATCTTTTCGCTGCAGTTTTCTATCTCGGCAAATTTAACTTCGAAAACAAAGGCAGATTATGAACCGCATAAAACTTAAATAAACAAAACCCGGCATAGCAGTTAGATGCTACAACCAGGGGCATACTGGGAGGGCCATTTAGACCTGGGAAATGGTTAACTTATAGGCCCTTCTCTTGTGACGTTTCATAGAAATCAGTCATCATAAAAGAAATTTCAATACGCCTCCGACAGGTCCACAGAGCATATATAGGCTCCACGGGAAACCTCCCTCTTTCCCTTATGGCCAGTACGTCCCTGGCTGCAACATCGTTCCTTTTAGGCTGAAACTTGTTACAACGAACGAATTTCAGTACTCGTCTGCGTTATTAACAAACAGTACGGACGGATTCTGTTAATATATACATTCCCTTCATTTGAAAAGAATACTTTCCTGAAAAGGTATTTCTTTCAACATGGCGTGCCGTTCACAATTACAGCTATGACACGACGTAGTATTATTGTATGCTGGAGCCTTAATGGGTTAGACGCAAGGGGCACTTCAGAGAGAAATAGAAGGGCGTCATACTGAAGCCGATGCTGTGAAGAGTGATTTCTTAGACCTAAAACGCGCGATTTTTGTTGTTGGAGAAAACAACGCTATTTTAAGCCTAAGAAATCCGCTCTTCCGTTGTTTTTTCCTCCATTTTTATGTGGTGCACCTTGTAGTTATGCCCTCCAAAACCCATACTGGTGCCAATATGGCGGCAAATGTCACTGCTCTATAGTTACGTGATCTCTCATTTGAAACTTTAAATCGTTGTAGTACGGTTTTGCTGTTGAACTATACGCAGCAGACCCCCCCCCCCCCCCCCACCCGCCTACAGGTCTGGCAGCAGTCACGAGTTATAATTGGTAAGAAAAAAAAGTTAGGCAGTGTGTGGGCCTTAATTTAGAATTTATAAAATTGTAGGGTAAATATTTTACCCTAAAACTTTGCCCTAAAAAATAACGGTAATCCCTGCCATCAAAAAGGAAGCCAAGAAAACTCCATTGCGCTCCCTTGAGAGTTTTGAGTCACCATAGAAACGGGAAATTTAATAACTATTACACGATGCCTTCGTGTAATAATTATGAAATGCCCCGTTGCTATGGTGACTCAAAACTCAACATCATTAGGCATAATAAATAGAAATATCGAACACGGTTCTGCTACGTAACGTTGTACCAAGATCGGTTACGCCAAGGCCAAGACGTCCTATATTCAAGGTCAATCATATTACCTTTGGTAATGGTCTGCTGATTAACTTACTTACTCGCCGCAGGAGTTTTCAGATGGCGTTACTGGTAAATGTTGACGTAGATTGCTGGTGATTTACAACGTGATGTGTTGGAAGAGCACTGCCGTTCGGCGTTTGAGAACGAATACTGACGAAATTGCAGCATACAAAAAATTCAAATAAGACAGAAATTGGAGTAGAAACAATCGGCTAGAACTTCAGCAATTTTTATCCCATGAAATATGCTTTATTAGTAGTAAAAAGGGAGAAATCTCTCGGCATATGAGAGCAACGTCACACGTTCGTTGTTCGACTTTGATGCACAGCCCCGTTGGCATGACAACCATCCGGGAGCAACCGGAAGCAACATGCTCAGCTGACAGTGGGAGCGGGAAATTCAATGCACTAGCATAATCAAACTTGAAGTACGTATGAGATGCTGTACAAATGTTAGTAGCAGCCTGCAGATCTGGATGTGAAGAGTCTAGTGAGCAGAGACATAGGGTTCGTTTCCCTGAGAATGAGGTTTTTACGGAGAATAGGAAGAAAATGTTACCCTGATGTAACGACGAATTTGTCAGGGAGGGTAGAGTATGCGACGCGCACTTTAAAATCCGTTTCATTGTTAAAAGCTATCCGATAACAATAGGCGGAGTTGTTATTCATCAACCTCATCTGTATCCAAGACTTACGCCAGATACTATCCCAACAATATTCTCTCAGCTGCCAACGTATTTATCTAGAAAGTTGCCTCGGCCACGCTCAGGACGAACATGCCAACGCAAAGTTAACGTTACATGTGAAGCTCTGTTATATTGGCTTAAAATTTATGATTGTGTCACAAATAGCATCATCCTAATAATGCATTCTATGTGCCGTTCGAAAATATAGTTTACCTGTAAATTTAGCATTCTTATTCTCAATGCGTCTTTCCCTCAAGAGATAAGTTATGCAGCCGCCAGCTCGGTAACCTGGTGCGCATGTGCATCTCTCCTATAAAAGCACCAAGGCGCCATGTGGTGTCATCTTGTTTTATTAGCGACCGTCATTATTCCTGTCTACCCTTCGTCCGCTTCAACCCTTCTCTGGCTGTTGTTCCTTCGATGACTGTTGCCCTTCGCTAACTGTCACCCTTGCCGACTGTCATCTCTTCATCGACTTCGACTCTTCACTGACTATCGTCCCTTCATCGACTTCGAGCCTATGCTAAATGTCGTCTCTTCATTGACTATTGCTGCTTCGCTGTCTGTCGCTCCTTTGCTGGCTGTCGTTTTTTGCCCTTAACTAGTCCAGTAACTACAAGCAACTCCACTGCATGGATACGCTGCCATTTTCTCGTCAACCCTTTATCGACTTCAACCCTCATGCCCTACGCTAGTCCAGCGACAACATGATGTGGTCCAGAGGTACTCAGAAATAGGCTCCCTCCTGGAAGACCGCTCATTCCCCCTGCCAGTCGCCTGTTCATTCTGGAACTGTTGTCGGCCCACCATCGCTGCTTTCCGGCTTATCCGACCCTTCGTCTACCTGTCGCCCCTTCACCTACTTCTCATCCTTTGCGCAGTGATCAACCAATGCATTTGTCCTTTTCGGCGTCCCCACCAGTCGCGGCACCTTCTCCCAGCGGGTACCGTTCATCTCCAGCAAGCTCCCGCACGCCTTCATCCACCCTTCCGTAGGCTCCTGCTGGTAATGCTGCTGACACTATTTCTCCTGTCCCTTGTGATCAGACTCGCTTCAACTCCTCATCTTCAAGTTTTCCTGACCGAACTTTGTAAAGTCATGGAAAGTTGCTCCTAACTGAAATGTCAAGTCAAGTCCCAGACAAACGTCAAGAAGTTTTATTGCTGTTGCCTACCAGACTTTCGTCTGGTTCCTACCGCTCTCGAAATCCATCTCCAGCACCAGTCGCAGTTCCTGCTGCTAAACCCTTCAGTTCTCATGCCAGTGACTTCCGCTGCAAGCAACGTCTCAACCTTCACCGTCAATTTCTTCACAAAGCAAGTTTTACACCCGTGAATGGGTTGCAGCGTCTTCTTCAGGAGAATCCCTTCGCATGCACCTTTGCTCCCCACCTGTCGCTCTGTCACTTAACAAGAAGAGAGGTTGCAGCGCCCAGTCCAACAATGACGTAAGAACCTGGTCGTCCAACCTACGTTCAACGTTTCACCATGGACCACTCCCTTCCGACTCCATGGTCACCTTCGTCCCTGACGTTCTTCCCGGGATAAGCTTACCTATTCTTGTCGATTTCGGCACTGCTATCGGCACCTCTCCAATGTCACCTGTTCCTTACGGCCAGGTTGTGATTTCACCTTCTGGTCTTCGAGTTCTCTGCACCAACCTTTGTAGAGTTGAGGACATTTACTCCAGACTACAAAAAGAACGGCAATTCCCAGAAAAGTGACAAGAAGCTTCATCACTCTCACCTACCAGCTGAAGCTCCCCTAGACCCTTCACCCTGTTGCTCTTGAAGTCCGTTCCAGCAACACCTGCATCTTTCACTGCTCGGCCTCTGCAAGGTCCAAGGTCACGTGTTCATGGTCAAAGCCATACGTGACTTTCACTACAAGCAGTGATCATCTTGACTTCACCATCGCCCTCTTTGCAGAGCAAGTCTTACACCCGTGAGTGAGTCACAACATTGTCTTCAGGAGAAACCGTTCACAACGCTTTTGCTCCCTGCCTGTTTCTTAATCGTCAGATGAGAGGTGCCGCAGCTCCCAGTCCGACAATGACGAAAGCACTTGGTCGTGCAATCCACTTTTAACCTTTTGTCTCCTCCCTCACCTTCTAGTGGCACCCTTTGTCTGATAAGCTCTTCCTGGGAATAGTCAGCCAGCCCTAGCCAGTTCTGGCCCTTTGCCATCAACAATGAAAGAGAGCTAGACTCTGCCTCAGCACTCAACAGACATCACAATCAGCATCATCCTCGCAATAGTTCAACCCTTTTGTCTATCTTTCCAGAAGACCCTTCGCCCATTGACTCCGGCTAAGTTGGCAGCCCTTGCCATGCTCACTTAGTTGAGTGCTTTCCTGAGGAAAACGACCCTTCGGGACTCCCTTTGTCTGATCTCCTGAAGACAGTCGAAGATATCATCCCAGACTGTTACCTGAACCTGCAGTCCTCCTCTAGTTCAGAACCCATAGAGAACAGAGGTTTGTCGACAGGTTTCGGATCCGGCTTACATGACCGACATCGAAGACGTCGCTCCATCTTTGGTAATCAACCACCCTTCTCACAACACTCTGTGCAAAAAGATTTCATCCAGGTTGGGCCACCTTGACGCCAAATGCCTGATTTTTCTGACAAACCTGATCTTTGTTGAAATAAATCCCGTTGGTTGTGGCTGTCATGCATTTAAGAATTAGAGAGAGAACAAACCTTTTGTAAATGTCCAAATCATTTTATTCCTTGGGAGAACATAGTCGTTTTGTATTTGGTTCAACACATGTATTTAATAAGGTGCAGCTTTGAAAACAGCGATGCAGCTGTAGAAACAGCGACCACCTCTGTCACATTCAGCCATTGGAGTCCTTACCAGAAAAGCATGAACCGGCAGTGGGTTCTTAAAAGACGAGAAAACCGGAAATGAGGCTTCTGGCAGCGCAAAAATAAAGATAGGGCCTCATTC
>JAHWFP010213959.1:0-15203 GCA_023313725.1 Lithobius niger | reverse complement strand
AAAAACGTTGGTCCCCCAAAAATACAAAACGGCGAATTCAATATTTTGTAAACACTGTGATTTATTTTTATGTCAGTCTGTATTATATATTTTGACGGTCTTGTGCTTGCATATCTTGTGTACACTAACCATTCCATTATAGCTTTTATTCTGAGTTCTAAGGAACCCTGAATAAAATCCTGCGTTTGGGGGCGTGCAAACGTGGACCGCCGATAAACGCTCGTTTTGCACAAACGAGGATTTTTTTTTCTTGAGCGCACCAAAAACGCAAAAAGACCTCGGTCTTTACCCCTCAGCCGTTTTTTTTACTAATGGCACGATTCATTCAAATTCTTCACCATTTAATAGCCTAGAACAATATCTACCTCTTGAGGAAGCCCAAATTGTAAAATTCCATCCAGAAGTTTTACAAACTACAATTGAAAATCACGCAAAGCCAACCGCAGCACTTGTCATCATGGCCGCCATCGTGAGAAGACTTGTATTCATGTATTTCGATTTTTATTCTTTTTATTTTAGGGCAAAAAGCCCTCAACACTAGCTTAGTTGTATTTTAGGAGGGGCTTCCATTTATGGTACTTAACCTCACATACATGTGGATACAGACAATCATAAGTGTGATATTTTTTATTATATTTATCTGCAGCAAATCATATGAAAAATTTCCACAACGATCGTTTTGTCTTTTAACTTTAACGATAAAGCATCCAAATTAACTTCATGCGTTATAGCATTCAACTAAGCTAGATTATCTAACCATTTTTCAACCTTTTATATAATCTTTTGCCCCCAGAAACGCTACCATTTGTCCGAAATAATTCGACATCGGCATTCTACCGGACACGAATTTTAGTGTATATATGTTTGTTTTAGTTCTCCTCTAAACCCGACTGCGACCATTCGAATGCTACTGCTAGAACCAAAAGATATTTATTAAAGATCTGTTCCAAAGCAATCCGAAAGTCAAACTGTGCATAAAACTTCAAATGCTCAATTCCCCCCCCCCCCACCAAAACTAGTTGTGGTGTGTAACACTGCAGTTTTCAGTTAAAGCTTGTTAAATTCAATAGTAATACTTTATGTATTACCCGAGCCAAAGTACTCAGCTTTAACCAGAACCTATTCACAATGCAATCATGTAAATAATCAATCCATAGTCCATATTTTAATGTAAAGGCCTTTCACAAAGTTCAAGAGTTGTAAACTCAATTTGGCCTATCTCTCGTCCATCTTTACTCCTTCAAACGGCTCTGCACAAAATCCTTTGCCAAACCAACTTCTCCTCCCACTTTCCATTGTTCTCCTGGCCCTCAGCCAATCAGACCCCCGCAGCTCCCCTGCCCGTCCGCGCGAACTTGCGGTCCCCAGCATAAAAAACCCCCAGCTCAAAGCATCCACAGCACAGCCCTGAGCGCTGCTCAGGTGAGCACAGCTCACAGATCTCTCAAGCTAGAAGGGTCACGCCAGTCGGGAGTGGAGACGCCATGTCCGTGGAAAGCCATGCCGGTGTAGCGGCTGAAGCTACGATTCACAAGGTGCTTGTAACTTCTCCGACATCAATGTGGTTTTGACCTCTAAACTTCTAGTTCGGTGGCGGTTTTTACTTTTACGGAAAACAAGCACACGTATGCTACTGGCCCAGCATGGGTAACAGAGAGTCATTTGTCCTAACTGTAGGCTAACTAGACAACTTTAAAGGGGGGTATTCGCTGCCACAAGGTGGGTGTTTCTAAATGCAGCCCTAAGTTTAATTATTAAGTGGTTTTCTTAAGAACTATAACTTCTACATTTAGTCTAACTAGTAGAAAAACAGGCGTTTTACAAACTCAGTGGTTTATTAAAAGGCAAATAAATATAAACAATTACATTTAAAATCAACTAGTGTCAGAACAAGAAAATAGGCTTTAAATTAAAGCACGGCGATTTTTACAACAGGAAAAATCAACAAGAATTTACATTAAATTCAACTCAAACTTCAACTACAAGATGGAGAGTAAAAACGACAATTTCGATTAGAAAATGTTTGTGGGACCTCGGGAACCCGTTATAACATGCAAACCGCGGGAATTACATGAAATAAATCTATTTGGTGCAAACCGCGGGAATTACACACAAATAGTCAAGATTTTGTTTCTTAAGTCCAACCTAAGATCAAATCAACAAATCTGTAGATCCTTAGTATTTGGGGAAGCACCCTGAAAATACGTCGTCTAAATGCAGATTTAGTGTTTGGACTAAGTTCATAATGGTAAACACGGAAAGAAAGCTGGTTTTTAGAAAGGGACCGTGAACCCTGACGTTATGGCGATGGGGGCCTAGAATGCCGACTATGGCTCCACCTCCATAATTCCCTCAAAGCTTAAGGTTAGGTTAATTTAAAACTAAAATTTCGAATGGGGTTTCCAAAATTAAATTTTCTAAACTAACACTAGTCTAATACGAACCAACTACCTTTGCCCGGCATGGCAACATTCGGACGGGACATCTCCTATACCGACTGGCGTAGTCACCTTTGGCTTTGAGGTCTAATGAGCGTGTGCTAACGATTGCCTCCTGGGGCTGGGGTTATATACTCATTACCGGAAGTTCGCGCGGACGGGCAGGAGAGCTTCGCGGCCTGGTTGGCCGATGGCCTTGAAAACAATAGAAAAGTCGGCAACGGAAAGGATTTTTCGCTTGGCGCCGTTTGAAGGAGTAACTATGGACTGCGTGATAAAGAGAGGCCAGTTGAGTTATACTCAATGTTTGGAACGTGAATAAGGCCTTTAATTACTACGGATTGTTTTCTTAGTTAACCACGATGTTATGCATCGCGACTATTGAAGGAATGCTCATAATAAATTCGGTTATTAACATTGGAAAGCCAGGTTTACTTTGGGAAATTGAAAGCCAAGTCGGTTTTGCTACGAACAACTACCGAAAATTAGAAAAGACGTGTACGGGAAAATTCGTAAGTAAAAACGTTGCCTAAGCTCCGGTAGTCGGGATGGCAAAAGATTACGTTAAAAGATTATTATAAAATAAAAGTTATGGTTACCAGCAAATGCTAAAACGCATTTTAAATAGTTGGATTTAACATTTATAGACGTAAAATTGGGTTTCTGGATGTCGGACATTTCTCAAGTGCATCTTAGATCGTCACCTTAAATATACTTAAGAAATATCAAAACAAAGTATCTGTACAATTATTTTGGAGGTTAAGTACTTTCGTAGAGGAAGCTCCTCCCTAAAAACACTAAACTAATGTTTTCGGCTTTATGCCTAAGTGAAAATAAAAGCATATACAAATTTTTACAAGTGGCGAAAATGGCGTCTCGTGCGCTACGGTGATTTTACGGCATCGGTTTCGTGCGTTTTTCTTAAGGATGCTGTGAAAGTTCTAGAAGAAATTTTCGTGTTCTGTTTGCGGGGGAAAACAGATAAAGTTCGTGGCTATTAGAGCTGTTTAGATGAGACGGATTGGTCCATTTTCTTGGAAGATACAGGCGTTTGAATTTCGGGGTTTTTCACGGCTGGGGTGCCGAGAAAAAAAAAGTGTTCGTTGCCGTAAACGAAGTTTCCCTCAGGTTGTTGATAGTTTGAGTTGAGGTATCCTCTCAAATCGGGTGAAGAACTCAGGCCTTCTTTACACCGGGCAGAACGGTAGTGGTTCGTATGTTATAGTTTAGCTTTTGAAAGTTTAATTTAGGACCCCCATATTCTAAATTTTAGTTTAAATGTAAACTTAAACTCTCTAGCTTAGAGAAAATTATGGTGGTGATGCCTGTAGCGGCATATTAGGTTCTCTCACCCCATAACGTTAGAGTGGTTCTCTTACTAAAAACCAACTTTTCCAGTTTATTTTAAATGGATTTTTAACTTAAACTACTTGACGGTTTGATCTTTGTGGAAGTCAAAGGAAACATACTGATGCCTAAGTGTAAAATTGCCGGGCTTTTTATTTCTTAGAACTGTTCCTGAGGGAACAAAGGGAGGTTGATCTTTTGTACTTGGTTAAACTTAGAAACATAACTGTGGACGATTGATCGTGTATGAAACATACTGTCAGATAGACTTTAATCAGTTGCGGCTGTTCAGTCTTGCGGGTGTCTCCGGGAGCACTCAGTATTACTTTTTCTAATGTGAAAATTTAACTTCATTCAAACACAAGCGTTGTTTGTCTGAATTTGCGAATTACTGTTGTATATTCCAACTTGTTGCTTTTAATTCATTTGTATTCAAAAGCTTTTCGAAGCAAACTACGATGTAAAGTGTTCTTTCATTCTCTGTTGCATAAATAAAACCAGGAGTTTTAAGCTTCAGTCCGTTTGCTAGATTGATTAATTGTCTTTTAGTGTAAAATATAAATATGTAGCCCATCATTTAATTTTTGCTAGTTAAACAGTTAAATCCACCGTTGGTGGCAGTGATTACCAACAGTTTTAAGGTTAGGCCCCTTTAATTAGGACCGGCGCTCCATCCCCCATGCTGGGACAGTTGCCCATGCTGTGTTAATGAACATAAAAAGTAGGGATAGACCGATATTAATATCGGTATCGGTATTTACAGATATTATCAGTATTTTTAGTGTATCGGTATCGGATCTGTATCGGTTACCAATATTTTAGCCGATACGACCAACTTCCATGCGCGCTGGCTACTCCACCTAGCTTGTAAGAAAACTTTCCTGCATAGCATTGCATGTATCCCACGACATCATCTGCACAGCAGCTTAGTGAATACAAAGTGTGTGCATTGCCAGATTCAGGGCAGGGGTTCTTGGGATTAGGCCTATCTGCAGTGTACGCTGGATTATTTTTACAGTCGAAGGTACACTTGCGGATCTGCCACCACCGAGAAAAAAAAATTAAAAATTTAATTTTCTTGAACACCAGTTTCATAATGATGAAGTATGCATTTGACTTTCTGACCCATTATTATTTTTTTTTGGAAAATCGGTATCGGTATATCTGTATCGGTGTATCGGATCTGAATCGGATTGGCGTGTGAGGGGAAAATCGGTATCGGATCGGATCGGTATTTTTCTGTATCGGTCGATCCCTAATAAAAAGTCGTCGTAAACACCGTTAATCCTCAAGCTGAAACTCCACATGCACCAGGGAAACCGGGGGCGTTACAAGCACCTAAGCCGTCGTAGCGTCCGCCGTTAAAACTGGTGGCAGTGGTGGGATGAACAGGTGCTGTTCCCGTCAAGCGTTTCCCCCCTGCCATGCTACAAGCCTAGAAGGATGCAAGCCACTTCCAACTAGACGTCTGTGGTCCCGTTAAACATGGCCACGAAGTAGATGCCAGTAACTACGTTACACAAAGTCACGAAGCAGATGTCGTACTAAAGCCAAAAAATAGTACAAACCCCGCCCGCAGCTCCAACAACTGCCGGCGCCCAGAGGCAACAGCTGCCGCTTCCAGTAGACGTCCTCCAGCCGAGAGCCGTCTCAACCCCAACCGATGCTGTAGGAGAAGAGGCCTGAGAGGGAACCTGCGCTCCGTGCAGCCAAGCCGTGGATTTTGCGTGATACTCCAAGGTCCCGTGGATTTGACCGCCAGTGACGATCGACTCCTGAAAATCAGTGCCGGACTTCCCGTACTACGGTGGAACGGAAGAACAGACTGACCGTACAGCGATTGTACAATTGGGTAAGTGTACATAGGATATGCGTAGAGGCCGCCAAGCCGAGTGTTGTAGTTGAGGGTATTAATACCATTTAGCTATTCATATACCAGAGTGCTAGGGGTCTTAGAAGTGTATTTTTTATGTGCAATCTTACTGGATTTGGGAGGGGAGTTTTTTAATTAATTCGCTCTGCTCAAAATTAACGTTAAAATTATTATGCGGCTGCATTTAATGTTGTTTCATTTATAAAAGCTTTATTTTGAAACCACGTTAAACGTTAAAAGTAAAAATGTCCGAAATGGACGAACTAGAAGAAATCATTCAAGATTTACAAAACAAGGACTTAAAGAAAGCTTGTTTAAACTTAGGCTTTACAGTCAGTGATTCTAGAGCCGAATCCCAACAAATCTTACGAGCAGCCCTCGAAGACGGTAAATTGGATTTAAGTGAACTTTCCGATGCACTAGCTAATGCTATTGAAAGGAGAGAAGCTGCTATTTTCGCAAAAAGAGAACTCGCAGCTAAAGAAAATGAACTGTCTCTTAAAACAGAAGAATTAAAGTTAAGAGCACTTGAAATTGCGGACGCAGATAAGCGCCGTGCTCATGAACTAGCCTTAAGGGACCAAGATGCCCAAATTAAGGATCGTGCCAGTGCTATGGAATTAGCTAAAGGGACAAACAGCTCGAATTAGCTAAGCAAAATGCTGCTATGTTAAATCTTAACCCAAAGTTAAGGATTTACGGAGTTAACGGCGCTCCCCCACCTCCCCCAAATCCAGTTGCAAAACATGGTAAAGTTGCGGACGTTGTTCGTCTCGTCAACAGGTGGACGCCCAAAAACGAAATTAAACAGTTTTTTTTAAGATTTTTGAACGCACAATGGCTAGTCAGAAAATTCCTAGAGACCAATGGGTCACGGGACTACAACCCCTCATCGGTGAGGTTTTAATTAAAGTTTGCGATCAGCTAACAGACGCTGAAATGCAGGATTACGACATAGTCAAAAGTAAATTTACTTGCCCATTTTGTACAGCCTAAAGAGTCTTTGCAAACGCAATTTCGTTCATTCGAAAAAGATGTCGAAATGCAATTCCAGGATTATGCATTTGAGTTAAAAACTCTTTTCACTCGTTGGGTAACTTTGGTTAAGGTTAACCGTGACTACGACAAACTTGTCAATCTCATGTTATTGGAGCAATTCTATAAATCGTGTCCGTCTCATCTCAGGAAATGGATCCCTGATCAAGTTAAATTATGGACTCTGGCCGAAGCGGGCCAGTTGTGTGATGAATTCACGACTCGTAATAAGCAGATTTCAACAGATGCTGCTTCCCGTCCTGTTAAAGCAACTCCAGCAGCTGCTACGACAACACAAGGTTCTAAACCTTCCAACAGGCATCGTGGTAACTCTAACCGTAACCACAGTCAGGCGGCTAAACCGGCTGGTACCGCCGAGGTGAAAACTGACTCCACTAGTGGGGGCTCAGCCACCAACACTTACTCAAACCGTGAGTTCGACAAACCTCGTCTCATAGGCGATGGCACTTGTTTTTATTGTAAAAAAATTGGACATAGACGCCAAGAATGTCGTGTTCGAATGGTTGACGAGAAGGCAGCCACCGCAGCATAATGTAACTTTTTCAGTCATGCCCCACCCGAAATTGTTTTGTCAAAACATATTCATGAGTGGTCCGTAAACGGCCAAAAATGCCTTGTTTTACGCGACACAGGTTCTACGCACGATGTAATCGCTCGTGAACTCGTAAAACCCGACCAGTTTACTGGCGAGTACACGCATTGTCACAATGCTTTAACAGATAAGACTACCGCACATGCTATAGCCTTAATTGAGGTTTAGGCCCCCTACGGAGCTATCCAAACAGAAGCTCTCGTATCCGATGACGTTGGCCCGCATTTCAGTATGTTGCTGGGCGTGCCCTCTCAGACGGTGTTAGAGGAAAAAGGGCTTGTTTCCCTCCCCACTTACGTGAATGCAGTCACCCGTGCGCAGGCACGTGCTGCCGATCAGCTCCCTCTCTTACGCCTTAATTACCATGAGAACCAAGCTGATAGCGAGGAGTCAGATTGCGACTCGATTGAGGTTACTCCAAGAGCAGTGAAGGAAGGTTTTGTCGACCCCAAACAAGACGTTTTGGATGAGGCGATTTTAGTTCCTCAGACTGAGCAGTTTACACAGCTCCTCCACATTGACAAACCCGAGTTTTTAAAACTCCAGCGAGAATGCCCAACACTAATTTTATGTTGGAAGTATGCTGAACTACCAGAAAGTCAGCAGGACGAAAACAAGCTGTTTTTCGTTGACAACGATTTTCTTTTTCGCAAACCTTTTCGACCTGTGGGAAGGCGGCCGCTAATAAACAGGCAACTAGTTCTTCCCCAGGAGTGCCAATGCATGGGCTGGCCATCTAGGGCGTTCTAAAACAAAAGAAAGAGTGCTTACAAATTATTACTGGCCCAAATGTTTTAGTGACATTGAGCCATTTGTCTTGACTTGTCTCACTTGCCAGAAAAACGGTAAATCTGGACAAAAATTTGTTGCCCCTATGGTGCTTGTGCCCATGGATGGGGAGCCATTTAATTGTTTCATTGTTGATATTGTTGGACCCATCAGACCCTCTAGTAGAGGTGGTTTTAAATATATTCTATCTCTCCTCGATCCGGCGACAAAGTTTCCCGAGGCCGTGCCCCTTAAAGAGGCCAATAGTCAAAATGTTGTAGATGCCCTTCTCGGCATCTTTTCGAGGTAAGGCTTCCCCTCCGAATTACAGTCAGACCTTGGCTCAGTTTTTGTGTCTGAGCTCACCACTTTACTCCTTGAAAAATGTGGAATCAGATGTGTTAATTCCAGCGTGAATCATCCACAGTCCAACAGCGTGGAGCGATTTCACCGAACCCTCAAAGGGGTGCTGCGAGCGGTTTGCCACGAGCATCCCCAAGGCTGGGAACGATGCCTCCCCGGTGCAATGTTTGCACTCCATACTGCTCCCCATGAGAGTACTGGATTCACACCTGCTGAAGTGGTGTATGGCCGAAATTTGAAAGGCCCTCTCGGGCTTGTTAAAAGCCAATGGGTTGAACCTGACGTCCACCCATCCGTCCTTGAGTACATCCTGGACTTGCTTCAGAGATTCAAATACTCACGGGAACTCTCGCAAGAGAATATTGTGAAGGGCCAGTTGAAAAATGAAACCTATTATGATCGTAAGGCAGTTGAACGAAAGTTCAAGGAAGGTGATAAGGTACTAGTCCTTAAACCTGACCGAGCCAATAAATTAGAAATTTATTCGGATGTACCCTGCGATGTGATAAAACGCTTATCAGATACAAATTATCTTGTTAAGAAGTCCTCTGGCTCAAAAAAGACCATTTATCACATTAACTTGTTAAAGCCCTATCTGCCTAGGGAAGGGTCAAGTAATCACTCTTACAATGACGAACGTGAGTTTACTCACCACGACCATGTTTGGTCCGGCAAACCTGGTGATGGCCATCTTAATTCTAAAGAAGCCATGGGTCTTTTAAAAAAGACAGGTGATTTGAGAGAATCACAGAAATCCGACTTACTTGAAGTCTTTGACCGTGTAGATGGAGTCTTTTCTACTCTGCCGGGTCGTACCGACATTGTCACCCACGATGTAGAACTAATCGATTCGCACGTTAAGCCCTGTAAATATTATAGGCACGCGAAATTCGAACGTGACTTGATTGTCACTGAGATCGAGCGAATGCTCAGTCTAGGTTTAATCGTTGAAACCGATTCCCCACATGGTTCACCCATGATTATTGTCTAAAAGGAAGACGCCAGCCCTCGTCCTGTACCCGACTACAGAGAGCTGAACAACAATACGGTAACCAAAGATTACCCTATTCCTAACATAGAAGAATGTATTGAGCGTGCAGCTAAATGGAAATACATCTCTATTTTTGACCTCAACCGTGGATTTTGGCAAGTGCGCTTGACGCTACAGGCTTCAATGGCCGCCACTATCACTACCCCCATTGGGAAGTTTGCTCCCCTAATGATGAATATGGGGATAAAAAACGCTCCATTTTGCTTCCAGAAGCTTATGGACCATGTCACTCGTGGCATGGAGGAGTATGTCACACCTTTTCAAGATGACACAGCCGTTGGTACCGAAACGTGGCAACAACATCTTTAATTTTCTCTCTGCTGTCAAGAAGGCCGGGTTGACGGTAAATGCCAAAAAATCGCAGGTCGCTTGCAGCAAAGCTACTTTTCTTGGTCACGAAGTGGGCAATGGAACTCACACTCCTTCAGAGGTGAAGGCTTTGGCTGTCCAAAAATTTGTACGGCCTCAAACTAAGAAAGATGTCCGTTCCTTCCTTGGTTTAGTTGGTTACTACCAACGGTACATTCCCCACTACTCAGTAATCTGTGCATGCCTGACAGACTCCCTGAAAAAGGATGCACCTGATCCCGTTTTATGATTCAAAACAAACTGCTTTTGAAACTTTGAAGACTGCCTTAGTGACGTTTCATCTCCTAAGAGCCCCCGACCAAACTTTCATCCTCCAATGCGATTGTTCCGACCGTGGCATGGGCTGCGTGTTGTCACAAGAGTTTGGTGAAGATGAACACCCCTGTCTTTACGTTTCACGTAAACTAACAGCCCGTGAGCAAAATTACGGGACGACGGAAAAGGAGTGTGCTTGTCTGATGTGGTCTGTTGCTAAATTACGGCCCTACATTTATGGGACAAAATTCATCATCGAATCAGATCACAACCCACTTCATTGGCTCAAGCAAATGTCTGGCAAAAATCCCAGATTGCTTAGGTAGAGCCTTACCCTCCAAGACTATGACTACACTGTCCGGTACAAACCTGGCAAGCTTCACTTAAACGCCGATGCTTTAAGTAGATATTTTGTTTAAATATTCTTAAATATTACACACTTCATTTTCAGTACAAATTGACTGAAAATTTTAACTGCATTTTAAATTTTCTTAAATGGTTTGTTGGAAGTACGTCCATAACAAAAGCAACTTCCAGTTAATTCCCGTTTTGGCCTTTACACCTAAATTTTAAGTGCCTTTTTGTCATTATCAACGTCTCCCTTTGTGGGAGAATATTAACAAAGAATGTAACGACACTAATTAAATATTCATTAGGAATATTCTACGGGGGTTGCAACCTGTCCCCGGTTGGCCCTTCTTTAAGTTTATACGAAATTTCATTCTTCCCATAAAAGAAATCTGTCTCACCTCTGAGTGCAAAAGGTTAACTCTGTCGTTAAATGGTTGTTGGGTATTAGCCATAAAACCTCACAGTGTTGTAATTTTTATGTGTAAGTTACGGGGTCTACCTCTAAACCCATCAGGGTAAATATTAACTTGTAACCAAGTTGTTTGGTAACCTAAAAACCATTCCAGCGGTAGTTGTTACTTTTAAATAGAGCTTATAGTTGCGCATGCGCTTATAGTACCCTCTATTCCGATCCTTATCGCAAGCTAGGTCCTGAGGAGTGCGCCCAGGGGTATTTTTTCGAGGTTTTCCCAGATAAAAAAAATAACTTTCTGTGAGTGGCAGACTGGTTAGAGCATTAAATGTTGCGATTATATCATTTGAATTTAACAACTGCAAAACCATAAACTGTAATTTTCATTCCCGAAAATGTTATTTATATGTTAAATGTTTTGCTCCAATTTTCTTTGTGGCCTGTACGTATTTCCTGCATCTGCAGCGCTGACAGCACAAAGTTATTTTTTACAAGTAGTGTTCCTTTAACCACGTAATTTTTATTTACAAAAAAAATTCTAAGCCACAAAAACGTTGGTCCCCCAAAAATACAAAACGGCGAATTCAATATTTTTGTAAACACTGTGATTTATTTTTATGTCAGTCTGTTTTATATATTTTGACGGTCTTGTGCTTGCATATCTTGTGTACACTAACCATTCCATTATAGCTTTTATTCTGAGTTCTAAGGAACCCTGAATAAAATCCTGCGTTTGGGGGCGTGCAAACGTGGACCGCCGATAAACGCTCGTTTTGCACAAACGAGGAATTATTTTTCTTGAGCGCACCAAAAACGCAAAAAGACCTCGGTCTTTACCCCTCAGCCGTTTTTTTTAATAATGGCACGATTCATTCAAACTCTTCACCATTTAATAGCCTAGAACAATATCTACCTCTTGAGTTTTACAAACTACAATTGAAAATCACTCAAAGCCAACCGCAGCACTTGTCATCATGGCCGCCATCGTGTGAAGACTTGTATTCATGTATTTCGATTTTTATTCTTTTTATTTTAGGGCAAAAAGCCCTCAACACTAGCTTAGTTGTATTTCAGGAGGGGCTTCCATTTATGGTACTTAACCTCACATACATGTGGATACAGACAATCATAATTGTGATATTTTTTATTGTATTTATCTGCAGCAAATCATATGAAAAATTTCCACAACGATCGTTTTGTCTTTTAACTTTAACGTTAAAGCATCCAAATTAACTTCATGCGTTATAGCATTCAACTAAGCTAGATTATCTAACCATTTTTCAACCTTTTATATAATCTTTTGCCCCCAGAAACGCTACCATTTGTCCGAAATAATTCGACATCGGCATTCTACCGGACACGAATTTTAGTGTATATATGTTTGTTTTAGTTCTCCTCTAAACCCGACTGCGACCATTCGAATGCTACTGCTAGAACCAAAAGATATTTATTAAAGATCTGTTCCAAAGCAATCCGAAAGTCAAACTGTGCATAAAACTTCAAATGCTCAATTCCCCCCCCCCCCACCAAAACTAGTTGTGGTGTGTAACACTGCAGTTTTCAGTTAAAGCTTGTTAAATTCAATAGTAATACTTTATGTATTACCCGAGCCAAAGTACTCAGCTTTAACCAGAACCTATTCACAATGCAATCATGTAAATAATCAATCCATAGTCCATATTTTAATGTAAAGGCCTTTCACAAAGTTCAAGAGTTGTAAACTCAATTTGGCCTATCTCTCGTCCATCTTTACTCCTTCAAACGGCTCTGCACAAAATCCTTTGCCAAACCAACTTCTCCTCCCACTTTCCATTGTTCTCCTGGCCCTCAGCCAATCAGACCCCCGCAGCTCCCCTGCCCGTCCGCGCGAACTTCCGGTCCCCAGCATAAAAACCCTCAGCTCAAAGCATCCACAGCACAGCCCTGAGCGCTGCTCAGGTGAGCACAGCTCACAGATCTCTCAAGCTAGAAGGGTCACGCCAGTCGGGAGTGGAGACGCCATGTCCGTGGAAAGCCATGCCGGTGTAGCGGCTGAAGCTACGATTCACAAGGTGCTTGTAACTTCTCCGACATCAATGTGGTTTTGACCTCTAAACTTCTAGTTCGGTGGCGGTTTTTACTTTTACGGAAAACAAGCACACGTATGCTACTGGCCCAGCATGGGTAACAGAGAGTCATTTGTCCTAACTAGGCTAACTAGACAACTTTCAACGGGGGGGGGGCGGTATTCGCTGCCACAAGGTGGGTGTTTCTAAATGCAGCCCTAAGTTTAATTATTAAGTGGTTTTCTTAAGAACTATAACTTCTACATTTAGTCTAACTAGTAGAAAAACAGGCGTTTTACAAACTCAGTGGTTTATTAAAAGGCAAATAAATATAAACAATTACATTTAAAATCAACTAGTGTCAGAACAAGAAAATGTGCTTTAAATTAAAGCACGGCGATTTTTACAACAGGAAAAATCAACAAGAATTTACATTAAATTCAACTCAAACTTCAACTACAAGATGAAGAGTAAAAACGACAATTTCGATTAGAAAATGTTTGTGGGACCTCGGGAACCCGTTATAACATGCAAACCGCGGGAATTACATGAAATAAATCTATTTGGTGCAAACCGCGGGAATTACACACAAATAGTCAAGATTTTGTTTCTTAAGTCCGACCTAAGATCAAATCAACAAATCTGTAGATCCTTAGTATTTGGGGAAGCACCCTGAAAATACGTCGTCTAAATGCAGATTTAGTGTTTGGATTAAGTTCATAATGGTAAACACGGAAAGAAGGCTGGTTTTTAGAAAGGGACCGTGAACCCTGACGTTATGGCGATGGGGGCCTAGAATGCCGACTATGGCTCCACCTCCATAATTCCCTCAAAGCTTAAGGTTAGGTTAATTTAAAACTAAAATTTCGAATGGGGTTTCCAAAATTAAATTTTGTAAACTAACACTAGTCTAATACGAACCAACTACCTTTGCCCGGCATGGCAACATTCGGACGGGACATCTCCTATACCGACTGGCGTCGTCACCTTTGGCTTTGAGGTCTAATGAGCGTGTGCTAACGATTGCCTCCTGGGGCTGGGGTTATATACTCATTACCGGAAGTTCGCGCGGACGGGCAGGAGAGCTTCGCGGCCTGGTTGGCCGATGGCCTTGAGAACAATAGAAAAGTCGGCAACGGAAAGGATTTTTCGCTTGGCGCCGTTTGAAGGAGTAACTATGGACTGCGTGATAAAGAGAGGCCAGTTGAGTTATACTCAATGTTTGGAACGTGAATAAGGCCTTTAATTACTACGGATTGTTTTCTTAGTTAACCACGATGTTATGCATCGCGACTATTGAAGGAATGCTCATAATAAATTCGGTTATTAACATTGGGAAGCCAGGTTTACTTTGGGAAATTGAAAGCCAAGTCGGTTTTGCTACGAACAACTTCGGAAAATTAGAAAAGACGTGTACGGGAAAATTCATAAGTAAAAATGTTGCCTAAGCCCCGGTAGTTGGGATGGCAAAAGATTACGTTAAAAGATTATTATAAAATAAAAGTTATGGTTACCAGCGAATGCTAAAACGCATTTTAAATAGTTGGATTTAACATTTATAGACGTAAAATTGGGTTTCTGGATGTCGGACATTTCTTAAGTGCATCTTAGATCGTCACCTTAAATATACTTAAGAAATATCAAAACAAAGTATCTGTACAATTATTTCGGAGGTTAAGTACCTTCGTAGAGGAAGCTCCTCCCTAAAAACACTAAACTAATGTTTTCGGCTTTATGCCTAAGTGAAAATAAAAGCATATACAAATTTTTACAAGTGGCGAAAATGGCGTCTCGTGCGCTACGGTGATTTTACGGCATCGGTTTCGTGCGTTTTTCTTAAGGATGCTGCGAAAGTTCTAGAAGGAATTTTCGTGTTCTGTTTGCGGGGGAAAACAGATAAAGTTCGTGGCTATTAAGAGCTGTTTAGATGAGACGGATTGGTCCATTTTCTTGGAAGATACAGGCGTTTGAATTTCGGGGTTTTTCACGGCTGGGGTGCCGAGAAAAAAAAAGTGTTCGTTGCCGTAAACGAAGTTTCCCCCAGGTTGTTGATAGTTTGAGTTGAGGTATCCTCTCAAATCGGGTGAAGAACTCAGGCCTTCTTTACAGCTCCCCACCAAGGAGCTTCTATTCGGGGTTTCTGTTGAACTCCACAATAGAAGCTAAAACAGAAAGGTTAGTGCACACAAGATATGCCAATAACTTGAACTGCCAAGCACTGTAATCAAAATTGCAAGAATACGCGGTATAAATGCATCAGTTGAGGAAATACACCTCCGGTGA
>JAHWFP010213953.1:0-11297 GCA_023313725.1 Lithobius niger | reverse complement strand
ACAAACTTAAGCCCTAACGAATAGCCCCAAAAAAGCGACGCCTCACAATCTATCCGAATAAATACTCGGCTCATGCATTTAATAAATTTATGATATTATGCAAATATGCATCCAATTAATTAATTGTATTGTTTCTGTTATGAATATTAATTAAGCCATTAATTATTTCCTTACACAAACAAGTGATGTTGTATTCAGAAACATACAAGTTTCTAGGCGACTCATCTATGTAGCATGCATATATTTTATTTTATGAAGACTGTGTATTCCGATGAAAACTTGTTGCCATTGGTACTGCAGCAGGGAAATAATGATTAAATTTGACAATGTCAAATAGTATTATTCAAATCGAACCATGGATATTCCTTATTTTAGTACTCATAAATTTGCTTATAGAGCAATTTGAAGTCATGTTTGGATGTAAAGTGACTTTTCTTGCAAATGTGAAGAGGCAAGAAACAAGATTTCAAAGGGAAAAAATTGAAAGTTGAAAAAACATAGCCAGTAACGCTTGTGTTTTCTTTCATTCCTCCAGCTAGAGCAAAACTAGGTCAAACGGCTGACGACGTAATTACCGAGGGTAGAGAAACCGACTCAGCCTTGAACGACCTTGGCCGGACCATAGCCAGCTCAAGGTCAAAAGTAAGAGCACAACACGATATGGGAAAATGCCACGCCTCCCTCCTTGAAAGCGAGAGGGACAAACAAACCCATGTGGCCAGCTGAGAGAAAGTGAAATATTATTTATTTCAGATCAACAGCAACAAAAAGTTGAATATATTAAATTTGAGTTCAGTTACATGGAGAATGCGCTCTCGAGTCTTGCATGCACGTAAGCCATACAGTATTTTATTCCAATTCCACCCAGAATAGTATTGCTAAATTACTGAAGCAATTTAATCTTGCTGTACATAATTATTGCTCTGATTTCTGTGAAGGTTGTTTTTTTTTACCTCAAAGAAGGTGCATTTTCTCTAGTCACACGACAATTAACTTTGGGCCAGTCGGTAAATGCAAAATTCTTGCTTAATTATGTAAAGCAGTTTCTGTTATAAATGAGCTGGGTTTGGAAACTAAAATAAGGAACCACTAAAAAGGTACCATGATTTTATGATGAAAGGGGATTATGTAGGGGAATAAATAATGGCTTAATTAATATTCATAATAGAAACAATACAACTAATTAATTAGATGCATATTTGCATAATATCATACATTTATTGAATGCATGAGCCGAATATTTATTCGGATAGATCAAAACGACTCTAGATAGTAAATATAATTGGGAGTCCTCTTCAAAGACGACCGAGAGGCGGCAAGATCATTTGTAACCTGAACAAGTGTAATTACACCTATTGTTAGAGTTAACAGGATGGCATTACCAGCTGACACTATTTACGACAGTTTCGTAGAACCTAAATGACTTTCTAGAAGTAGATTTAATTACGATAAGATCGTCGCTCGTGATCGATCACTTCGTAGAATAACAATAAATCCCTCCCACACGGGATGGTTAATTATGGCGGCATATAACTTCAAAGCACCGCATATAGGGAACAATTAATGAACCTGAAAGCTACAATGAAACGATTGACACACGTAGAGGCGTCCAAGGCTGGCGATAAGGGCCCAGGCTATCAGAATGTTACTATATTTAGCATTTCAATAATAAATCAATACTACAATGAATTGATCATGGCCGATAACGCTACAGTATTTAATCCGAACCTCGGAATGCATGATATCAGTCAATCATCAGTTGTTTAACTAGTTCACGCCAGTCAAATTCCGGAGGTCCCGATTCAAAGTACGCCAGGCCAGCAGCCATGCCGCAGTTGGTGACGGGGCTTCGCCGCCGATCTAAAGCCAAGTGCCGATAGCCTCACTAAGCTTCTATAATAGAGCTACGTATTCTGATTCAATAGCAATAGCTAGGATTGTTCAGCTTAACTAAGTAACTATACGTACGCTACTAAATTAACTCGAGATAGTTTAGTTTAGTTTAGTTTAGTTCATAATACGGCAAAGTCCGTGACTTGTAGCCATGCCCCGTGGGGGAGTTAATGCTGCGCCATGTGCCTGTCCAACATTGCCTTGAAGCAGTTAGTTGAGCTGGCCCTACACAGATCATCTGGAAGATTGTTCCACTCATCGATTACGGCAACAGAAAAAAAAATATTTCCGTGCATTAAGTCTACTGTGTGGCTTGTGTAGCTTGAGGGAGTTCCCTATTAAGTTAGTGGTGGTGGCCATCGTAAAGAACTCGTTTGGGTCCAGTTTGTAATGTCTCTTGAGAATTTTGAAGCACTCAATAAGCATGCCTCTCTTTCGTCTCTGTTCCAGAGTTGGCAGCCTGGACAGCCTCAACCGCTCCTCGTAGCCCACCTTGTCCTTCATGAGAACACGCGAAGCAAATCTCTGCGTGCTCTCCAACAACTGAATGTCTCGCTGTAACCAGGGAACCCATGCTGCGCTGGAGAACTTCACAAGTGGCCGGATGAGAACCTTATGAACTCTAGCAAAGTTTTCAGGAGAAAGCCTGGGTAGAGATCTGGAGAGGAAGCCAGCCATTCGCTTGGCCTTAGCAGCAGAAGCAGCACATTGCTTGCTTACAGACAGATCAGACTCCATAATAATGCCCAGATCCTTGATTTGGTCGGTAGCCTTGAGTCTCAAATGGTCCAGATGATAAGGCTTATTCGTGTTTTTATGCCCCATATGCATAACAAAACTCTTTTCAGGGTGGAGCCTCATGCCATTGGCGGTGTACCAGGCTTGAAGAAGATTGATATAGTTTTGAAGCAGGTTGGCATTGCTCTTTTCGTCAATCTTTTCAGAATCTTTGACATCATCTGCAAACTTGTAGCAGTCGCCCTGGAGCGCTGCATGTGATTCACTCGTGTAAAGGACAAACAGCTTCGGGCCGAGCACTGAGCCTTGTGGCACACCAGAAGTAACAGGGAACCATTCAGAAGCTTCCCCATTGGCGATAACTCTCTGCTCTCTGTCTTCTAAAAAGCTGGAGATCCATCTAACCTTTTCAACACTAACTCCGCGGGAGCACAGGTCGTTGATAAGGATGCCATGTACTGCCGTATCGAAGGCCTTTTCAACATCAGCAAAGAAGATGTCGACCGCCTTGCCCTCATCGACTGCCTTCGTCCATTGGTTTCTGGCAATAAGGTGGTTTGTCATGCACGACCTACCGGGTACAAAGCCATGTTGAGTGTTGTCAGATATGCCAAGTTCATCATCAAGTTCCTGGTTAAGTTCAGCCAAAAAGACCCTTTCACAAATCTTACAAATATAATTATAGAATATAATAATGATTAGGTTTTCCGCTTGACTTAATCCGTAATGCCATTCGTTCGGCTCATTGCCGAATAATTGTAATCGATACATCAATCATAACAACCTGCCACTGATTTAATTGGCCATATTGTGGGGTCAATATTGTGTACGACGGAGTGTCGATTAAAGGCCCAGTATTACACGAATGATTGCTTATTATTTAGCCTACCTATTTTATACATAATTAGTGTTTTATACAATTGATTGCCCTTATGCCATCCTAGATAATAATGTTTATTCTAGTCAAATGGTCACTGGAATAGAACATTACAATAGGCATGACCCGTTCAAATAAACGACTGGAGTGGGACGTAACGTCATTTAACAATAGCTCACGACGCAAGCCCCCTTTTCTCACCAACTGTATTTCAATAACTGCTTTATGCGTAACATGCATAGGCAGTTAAAAAACGAGCCAAGTAAGTTAGAATATGGAGTTGGCGGGAGCGGTAGTAAGTTAGGACCAACAAAAAAAAAGGTCCACGTTATTTTAGTGGTATAAAATAAATTCACCCGTCTTTAGACGGGCTGTAAGCTAGTTTATAATAATCTAGTACCCACTAGCTCCCTCTGGTGGCGCTGCTCTGTGGTAGCATATTAACACAGGCAAGCAGCTATGACAACACATATCGCTTAGGGCACTATGGTGTCAACATCGAGCATGTTATACATGGCGATAGCCGTGTGTATATATGATTGAAGTCCTCTCTCCTGCAAAACTAAAACTATTAATTTCTCCGTATCTATTCAATATATTTCGACTAAACTTGGCCAGATAGTAGATAGCAACGTTTCCCAACTTTTATGCAATTCCGTGCAAGAGTAAAAGTAGGAAACCACACATAAATTTGAAAACTGTTCACTTGTTCTTCTTTTTCTTGTGTGACACGGTTTCAAAAAAAAAAAAAACTACTGCACCTACCTAAAATCTGAAACATGATCTTAGCCAGAAATTTCCCTGGGCTTCATCCTCAGAGAGACCATTTTTTCGATTGGTCGATCGATTCCGGAGTTATGGGTTCCTGAACAATCATATTTTTTGTTTTACATTGTTTTAACCATTTTAATTAGGGAACAATGCCACTCACCAAACTCCACATCCATTCAAGTTGATTGTTGAAGGGATTAGTTAAATTGTTTCAAAGTGGCCAGCAACAATGAATCGTATAATTAAAATGTAAAGCACAACAGCACTTTTCTCACTTGTACATTTGAATATTTCAATTAAAAATCATCCAAATTTTATCTGTGTACATTTTAACAAGTAAAGTGAAACTTCAATCATATAACCCCCTTTTTACGGCATACTTGACGTTTTTGTTAGTAATGCTCGTTTTATTTTCAAGCGAATTAAATAATTGCCATCATATTTTCAGGTTCCCTAAGAAATTATTGTGACCTGCACGCAACAGTGACTCCATCCAGTGGCGGGAAAAATAAGTTTGACAGTAGCGCTGGTTCTGCCGAGGTTTCGACTGAATTTTGTACTGAGAAGTAAGCCTCTGAAAAAAGGCTGTTCATTCATAAACACGCATGACAAACCCAACAGGAATATATCTGAAAGTGAAAAGAGTACTTCTAAAAGTGACAAAAGTGCTTCGAAAACTTAGACTATAGTGCTTCGTTAAATCTGCGGCAACAAAAAAGGCAAAAGTGATACTAAAAAGCACGACTGTAGCAAGACTTCACCCCATAATCACAAATCGTGTCCTCCACCGCTTCCCCGGAAGTTGGTGGAGTCGAGGCAGCGTACTCCTTCAGCGCAGCTCCAGCTGGCTAAGAATGGGAGCACGAATGTGGCCGTCCATCATCCGGCCCTCCGGGACATGGGGATCAGGTACGTGATTGAGGGCCAGTTGTGGTGAAAACTGATACTATAACGCATCAATGTGCTTTTCTGGCAATGCCACGCCACAAACGTGTGCAATCGCTACAGATTGGGCCTGATAATCCTTCTAAGGTGACAACGAAATAATGAAATCCATAAATTTGTTGACATTTCTGTTATCAAATGAAACTTCAAGATGGGTAGTTGGTTGAATGCTTGGAAAATTGAATTCTGGAAGCAGATTATGGGTCGACACCAATAAAATAGGCATTCAGAACACTCAAAACAAGAACGCCTGTTTTGAGTGTTCTGAATGCCTATTTTATTGGTGTCAACCCATAATCCGCTTCCAGAAATCAAACTTCATCAAAGGTCACTGAAGGCGTCGACGTTGCATAGATCATCAGATTCGATAATAAGTGAAAATTATGATTCAAAACATTGACACTACGAATCTTGCTCACTGTCTACATCACCATTATTAGTGATGTCCGCCTCGGCAGCTACGTTGTCAAAACATTTCTACATTTCAAAACACAGACAAGAAAATTGAATACTTTACATACTTATTATTATTAAGGGGGGGGGGGGGGGGGGGGGGGGGGGGGTGGTGACTGTAAATCTCAAAATTACGTGACTTGCGTCTGCCTTTGAAAACACCAACTGAAATAACATACAAACTATACACAAAATTTCATTCAAGCATTACTCTATTCCCCCCCCCCTTCTCCCTCACAAAATGACGTGAACTTGTGTCGGCCTTTCAAAAACACCAACTGAAATAACACATGCGAACTATACAAGAAATTTCATCCCTCAAAATTCAGCGTTATGCTATTTCTCTCCCCCCCCCCCCCCCAAATTAAATACACCCACAACATTCTAACTACCTGCCCACACTTTAGAACATAACTGTTTGCAGGAACACGTTACCTCTGAATTGCCTGCAAAATTGTCCGCAGTGACTAAAGTTGAATACCGAATCTTCTCTTGGGCATTATTAATCTTCGCTGTGGTCCAATACACGTTTTCCATTAAAAAGCATCATCAAAGACGTAGGCTACTACTCCCATGAACTGACATCAGAGAATAACAAACGTGAAGAACCCACTATTTAGAAAACACATTATGCAAATTGAAGAAGGACGACACATTACGTGAATGACATGATTAACCCGTAGCCGCCTAGATATGAGCGTACGCCTTCAACATATAACAGCAGAAAACTAAGTCCCAGCGCGAGCTTTGTGAGGGGGCCCCGGGGACCCCAAGCAAAGCGAGTAATCACAGCCCAGTGGTCAGCGTCGTCAGCTCCAAACCAAGAGAATGCCGGTTCGAATCCGAGAACCGACCCATGGACTCTAAGGGTCTGAAAGCTTTTTCAGGCGATTATGGGTAATTGGTTGCAATCAAGTATTTTCTCAACCCTTGGCTAACCCGTAGCCGCATGGATACGAGCGTACGCCTTCAACGTATAACAGCGGAAAACTAAGTCCAAGCGCAAGCTTTGTGAGGGGGCCCCGGGGACCCCGAGCTAAGCAAGCAATCACAGCCCAGTGGTCATCGTCGTCGGCTCCAAACCAAGAGAAAGCCGGTTCGAATCCGAGAACCGACCCAAGTACCATATGGACTCTAAAAAAAGGGTCTGAAATCTTTTTCAGGCGGTTATGGGTTAAAAATATTTTTAAAACACCACCTACGTGAACCTAAGGAGTCGACGTAATTTTTACATGACGAAGTTTCCGTGATGTGCGCCAAGATAATGGACCATCAATCCACTGACTTAAAAAAAAAAACATTTCTCCTATACGATTTAAAAAAAAATCTCCCTCTAGACACCGTTGACGGCATCCGGACTGAATTGTATGGGGGGTTGACGGAGGGCACAAGTGGAAACAGAGTGGGTCAAGGATATTTTTTTTTAAGGCAACCACATTAGGCACTTTTATTCCGTTTAATTCGACCTGAACGTAACCTAAGCTTCAATGCAGTGCAATTTTGTAAAATAAGCCCCATAAACACACAAATTAAGCTATACGTATATTGATAGTTGCTAAAAAAATATATACTGTACATAAATAAAATAAAATAAAATAAAATAAAGCTATGTTTATTCATTTGATGTCAAGTTTAGCCTGCAAGTTTTTTTTATTATTTTATTTTCTGGTGGTGACCTGAGTGTTGGGGTTTGGAGGGGCTGACAAATATTGGGGGGGGGGGGGGTCATGGCTCACCCTGGCCCACCCCTGGCGCCGTCACTGCTAGACACATACCCCCACTCCCCTCATCTCGCTTGAATGGTATCGGCCGCAAATCTGACTGCAGCCAAACACAGTTATGCAAACGACACAAAGTTTTCATAAACAACACAGCTTATTACCCCACCAATTTTGTTTTTCATTTTAATAGTTAGAGACGTAACGATAAATTAGTTATAGAACCCGTGGCACTGTATGGGATTTATGAGCCAATGGGCGATATCCCTCACATGACCAATCTGCTCGATCTACGTCGCGATGACGTCTCGGCCTTCGGCCTCAGACGTCATCTTGACGTAATTCTCGTGGATTGGCCATGTTCGGGACATCGCCCATCGGGTGATAAATGCCATACAGTTAGCCAGGGGTACTATAACTATTACATATCATACCGGAAATTACTACTCTTCACCGCTAAGGACGAACTAAAGGAATGTTCTTTGCATTACT
The DNA here is from genome assembly GCA_023313725.1 of Lithobius niger. NCBI lineage: Eukaryota > Metazoa > Arthropoda > Chilopoda > Lithobiomorpha > Lithobiidae > Lithobius > Lithobius niger. The sequence continues at coordinate 3,410 of JAHWFP010213953.1, read as the reverse complement.
CCCAAGCAGAGAAACGGGCGTCGCCTGGAATTTGGAGAAAATCGATTTCACCACAAACCCCAAACCCAGATACCGAGGTGAACTTCGCTTCGAACACCCCTTATGGTGGCAAACTGGACTCTGAGATCCTCTAATTCGCCACTCACCTTATGACTTGTTGAAACCATCGAAGGAGCTCATTCCACCAATTACCCCTTTTGGTGACCTGTAGACCCACCAGGAGATCAACCCGCGAACATTCTCAACCTTGAAGAAGAACTGTGGAACAGCAAATTTGTTGCAGCATGGTACGCCATGGCTAATTCTTGTCCACCTGAACACTTTTATAGCTCCAATATATGGCAGTTCGATGACAATCACATCGCGCAACTAAATCTAGCATGATTGCAATCCTCCACACGTCAATCAGTACTCTATCTCTACCTTGAAGAAAATGCAGGCTCCGTGCCAAATACCAAGCCTATTGGTTCCAACAAAGAAATCAAAATCAATAAGTCATCACTCCTCACTTCTGATCAACCAATTGGATCGCCGGGGAGGAAACCCTTCATCTTAACTTTCAACTCTTTGGACCCCCCCCCTTTCAATCAACTTGATGTAAACACTACCCACTCACAAAATCAACCTGTGAGATCTCTTATCGACCCCTCTTTGGATGTCAAAAAAAAAAAAAACGTGAACCTCCGGCAATCGAACGCTTTCTTTCCCGGCAACACCCACACGGAAATAGAAATGTCCAATGTGACACCTCCACTACAGAAAAGCAACTTCATCACAGAACACGAGAAGCCTGATTTTAATTATCAACATTCAAATCAGAACCACCAAATAGTCAGTGATTTTAATTCTTGCCTGCAGTGACAGCGTGGTGAAGCCGAATTTTTATTACGGGAACTGTATAAACTGTATACAACTGGTTATTTCCAGTTTGGCATCGTGCAGCCCTTTCCAGTTTCTTTATGCCAATTTTGCGCATACTGGCTGACTAAGGCTGATTTTCGTTTGCTTCGCTCACTCAATCAGCGCATCTCCCTTACCAGTGTAAACCCTTTTTCCCTCTTGTCCTCAGTGTCAGCGTGATGACAGGCACTGTGAATGACTGCTCATTTCCAGTTTGCCATAATGGCTGGGGGTCCAGTCCCACAGATGACCACCACCACCAACCAAGAGTTGTTGTTTGGCACACAAAAAAAAATTGGTTGTTGATGGGGAAAGTTACTGATCTTTGCTATAAGAACCTCCCCACGCCTAGTGATGGCGCTAGGGGCAGGATAGGCCATGACCCCCCCCCCACAAAAAAATATTGCCTCGCTCCCTCCGGGCCCACCCTGACCCCACCACCAAAAAATAAAAAAATTCTGCTCCCAAAGCTTTTAATACTGGCGTTTGCTGATTTACATTGTTGCCTAATAATGTTTAAAACAATGTAAAGCTATGAAACTGCTCATTAGTGGCCCCGTAGCTCCGAAATGGAACCAATCGAAATTCTGACTTAAAGTGGCACTATCACCAATTGAAAAGCGAACGAAAATACCGTGGCGCCATCTAGCGACATTGATATTGTTACCCTTTATCCACCCAAAGCAAAACTGGTAGAAAAACCCGCCAAGTTTCCAAAAACGGTCGGCCTTTGAAGGTAATGATATCAATCCACCAGGGAAAGGCCGCCAAGGTTAATCCTATTAGCCAAGTTAATCGCATATACTAATAGTTCGAAAGTTAAACGAAAACTAGAAGATTGCTACTAGCGGTAGCAATCTTCAAGTTTTCATTTAACGTACAAAGTATTATTCGGTGCGATTAACTTGGCTAATAGGATTAACCTTGGCGGCCTTTCCCTGGTGGATTGATATCACTACCTTCAAAGGCCGACCGTTTTTGGAAACTCGGCGGGTTTTTTTTACCAGTTTTGGTTTTGGGTGGATATCACAACTTTCATAGGACTTTGAACATACGTAATGTTACACCGTCTGTTTAAGATGCTTCAATCCCATTTTTGCACACACTGACTAACAATGGCTGATTTCGTTCGCTTCACTCACTCAGCGCACCCCCTTCAGTTGTTTTGTTTAACCCTGCAACTTCCCCTTAATTTTTCAAGATTTCGTTCACATTTAGTCATGCAGAAACCCCCGAAGGTCGCTGTTACTAAATCAGCAGAACGTGAAGCATTTTTTTGGGTTATTAACAAAAAAACCCATTAGCTCGTGTATGCTCGTATTGTTGCGTAACCATCACCTAACGTGCATCTCGTTATTCTTACGCAATCCACGGCAACGTTAATGTTTCTTTATTTTGTCCTTTGTTACAGTTCAGTTTTTAGTTCGTCCAGGCTTTTACAATAAATCTAAGGACCAGTCTTGATTGTTCAAGCCATTGTTGCTTAAAATCTTTGTTTGCAACTTGGAAAAGAAACGAAATTTAAATTCGGCGGTGGCGAATTTCAAAACCCTCCCATGCATTTGTGCTGACCCCTACAACCCCCAAACCAACAAAAGGACCATCCTCAGATCACCATGCATCCGTGAGCAAAAGTTCAGGTACGTAGGCCTTCTCAATTTTGCGCTACCATGAGCAAAAAGTCTATGGGATTTAACATGGGAAAAATCTTATTAGCTAGCCAGCTAGCTAGACAGTAACATAAAAACAACGTTATTGACGCATCTTTTTCTCTATGAATGGTGGCCACTAATCCTTTAAATGTTAGTTTTTCTTAATCTTGGACCCTTCCCCTTACATTTTCCACATTTTGAAACATTTCTGTCGCATTGGGATTTATCCTCAACATGCCAAAATATGCTTTGAATTGGTTACAGTTAACAGACACATTTATGATTAACAATAAATTTTTAACAATCGGATGTCTACAATGGGATGATCTGTTACTTGGCGGCGACACACTAGCGTGTGTCTAGATAGCTTGCTCGCAGGTGCACGAGGATGAACCAAATTTACACTCAATAATTAAGGATGTCGTGGCTTGTTTGTTTGTTTGGTGCAAGCAAACGCTAGATGGTACTACACAGCGCTAGATGTTGTCAGAATTTGTCTACTGTCAATAGGTGATAGTGCCACTTTAAGGTGCAAAACTATACCACGGTAGCTGTCCATAGACACCATCCTCATCATCGCACACCAAATGTTAACCCTTTGGCATACAACTTTTTTTCTGGTAATTTTTTTTTAAGGTCGGTCGTGGGACTCGAACCCGCGGGTCTCTTGGCTTGAAGACGAGGACGCTGACCACTGGGCTGTTGCAGCTCGCTTTGTCGGGGTTCACGGGACCCCTTCACAAAGCTTGCAGTGCGAATTGGGACTTAGATTTTGTGTTTATAAAATTCTTCTTCTTCAAAGACGCTCAAACCCAAAAGTGAACAAATACTTCTCAGTATTGTGATATTCAAAAAGCG
>JAHWFP010213950.1:0-10613 GCA_023313725.1 Lithobius niger | reverse complement strand
AATATGATGCTGAGGTTTGTTCTGGACCATGCGGGAATAATCATTACAGATAGTATCAGTGGTTAATATTAGTATTAGTATTTGCATTAGTATTAGTATTACTGTACCAGTGATACAGCAGCTGACTAGATGTTGCTGGTACTGGCTCCAAATCTTAAGATGAGGGCAACTTGCAGTGCAACCCCTAGTATACACCCCTGGACTGAATATTCCAGATCAGACGCTCCCTAATCTAGAAGTATCAGATTCTGTAATACTGAATGATTTTAAAAGTTTCCGACTCTAGAAGCTTCCGTGACTATAGTACCCTCTGGTAGCAAGTCGCTACTCCCACCTTACTAACAATAAGGCATTGTTACAGTTTACGTTATACATTCTAGCTATTTAACCATTAGAAATGAACAGAATTGATAGTGTGTAACTTACACGACTATTGTGTTCGAAATATTGACTGTCTGGTGAGAAAGCTTAAATTCATGTAAAACAACGGATTTTATTGTTTAAAATAGGGTTCTAATTGCCGGTTGGAAAATATCCACTACCTGTAAATTAAATTGCATTCAGTTCCTGAGTGCTCGTTACCCTGGAGGATTTTTAACTCTCTAGATACGCCCAGCTCAGACGCCCACCTGTGCATGCGCGGGTCCAGCGCGCGCAAGCCCTCCATAAATAGTGCTACGGCGTCAGCCAGCCATCTCCTTTCCTCCACGCAACCGTCACGGTTGCTTCGCTCTGTTACCCGCCATCTTGGTTTTTGTTCGTCGTTCGCCGATCTTTTAAGCCGATCACATCGTTCGTCGTTCCCGTTCGCCGGTCTTTGAAGCTCATCACACCGCCCGCCGCTCCCGTCGCCGTTCAGCGGTCTTTGCAGCTCATCGCACCATACGTCTTCTTGCTCATGACTGTCGGCCTTAAGCTCATTCCCGTTCGCCGCTCGTCAGTCTTGAAGACCACCGCATCGTTCGACAGTCTTGAAGCTCAACGTAAGCTCCAGCGGCCACCGCGTCAACATCACTGCTGTCGCTCCCGTTCGCCGTTCCCGTTCGCAGTCCACCCGCCACTACATGAAGAGGCCTTCCATTCGTCGTTCCCGTTCGTCGTTCCCGTTTGCAAGACCAACCACTACATGAAGAGGTCTTCCGTTCGTCGTTCGTCGTTCTCAGTCTAGCCACTGCTACATGAAGAGGTCCAAGCAAGTGAAGCATTCACCGTTTGTCGTTCGCCGTTCACCTGCTACGTAAGGAGACTGCCGCTCGTTCTCGTTTGGCACTGCAGTTATGCTCCTTGCATCGTTGTTCCTCCGGCCACTCGGAAACTGATTCCCGGCACTCATCCCTCATGCATCTTGTACCGTTGTGACTGCCGCAAGACTTGCCCCGAAGAAGTCTTCCGTTCGTCGTTCGTCGTTCCCGTTCGTCATTCGTCGTTCCCGTTTGCATGACCGGTCATTACATGAAGAGGCCTTCCGTTCGTCATTCGTCGTTCCTGTTCGTCGTTCCCGTTTGCATGACCTGCCACTACATGAAGAGGTCTTCCGTTCGTCACTTCCATTCGCAAGACCCACCACTACATGAACTACGTTCGTCGTTCGTCATTCCCGTTTGTCGTTTGTCATTCTCGTTCGCAGAACCGCAGTACACGAAGAATTCATCGGTTCGTTCGCTCGTTCGTTCGTTGTGGTTTTCTATCAACAAAGGATTCTTCTGTTTAAGAAGATGTGTCCACCGTTCGTGGCATCGTTCGTTACCGTTTACTGCACCATTCGCCCCGCAATTAACGCCATCCATGCAACTGTCTCTGCTGCTGCTTTCACAATCACTTCTCGCAGCCGTCGTTCGCTTGCTCTATCGCCGCCATCCTGTTTCATCAGCCGCCAGAGGACCTCCATTCGCTGACCATGGGCTCGACGTTTGCTGCCGCCATCGTACATGCCGTCGCTGCATCAACATTGTCACCGGGAGACCATTGCCCGTTCACTCGCTACACCAAGAGGACTCCCGTTCGTTCTCGCCCATTGCTCGTTCGCCGCTCACCCGTACAAGGATTAGGTGCGTTCGTTCTTTCTTTCTTTTGCAGGTATCTCACGAAGGGATACCTCCACAAAAATGAAGACTTCCACAAGTCAAACACTTCCTTTCTTCGTTCGTTCACCCGATTGTCAACCACTCACCACTGACACATCGGGGCTACTGTGGCTGCACCGTTCACCTCATAATGTATGCCGCCCACGCAGTCATCTCCAAGAAGACTTCTCCCTTCTCGGCCTTCCAGCTCATCACGCTCGTCACGCTCTTTGACGTCCTGCTGAACACAGGTTCTCATCATTCCAGACGTCCCGTTCACAACAGTCAAGCAAGTGATGCGTTCACTGGATCTATCACTGTTCCTCTTCATCGATTCACCACTTGCAGCTTACCTGAAGAATCTCTGCTCGGGCCCGACTGTCTTCAAGCCGTTCGCCGCTCTGAGCCCGTTCGTCGCCCGCAGCCCTCTCATCAACATGCACCCACTCGCCGTTACAGGCCAACCTGAAGATCTACTGCTGAGATGCCTCTTCCGTCACTGGTCCGGCCACCGCACATGCCATAAAATGTGTGAATAGCCGAATTTTACGGCGCACACCTCTTTTACGTCCCATATCTCTTTTTACGGCGCAGACCTCTTTTCCAACATAAACCTATTTTCCCGGCGGCACACTTTAATACCACAGGCTTCTTAAAATACTGGAAAAAAATAACGGGACAAGAATGATTTACTCGGCCATCGAAGGATTTATTTGAGGAATGCTGGTGAACCTTGCAATTGGTGGTAACGTTCAAATAATTGTAGCTAAAAAGTAATGACGCCTATCATTGTTACATACACATAGGTTTTGTTTTAACCAGCATGGGCCGTATTGTTTTGAGTGACACAGTGAAGTTTTTTTTTCTGAGGACTTTTTTCTTTGGCACTTAGTTTTATTTTTCAGTGGTAAAGCTTTTTTCCTCTTCCTACTCCTGATTGTTACATGAAAGGTACGACGTGTTATTTTGTTTCCTTCTCCCCCCTCCCTCGCGATTTTCCGTGGGAGGTTAGTATTTTTTCCATTGTTTGCTCAATTGACACCGGTTGTTGAGAACGCAGTTTGCCCATACGAGGTGGCCTGCATCTACGTCGCATCCCTTGAGTTACGGGATGTGAAGGGACGGTAGGCGTTTGTACGACCCTTTTTTGGGTGTTTGCGTCCCTCCCTGAGATGTTTCGGGGTTTGATTCACAGGTTTTCGTAGTATTGGTAATATCGATATTACCAAGGGTAGGGCATACAACGACGTGAGAACACCTACTGTGACTTGACGCGTCAAGAGGCATTGCCCTCAAAATTTATGGCACCAGTGACATATTCAATAAAGCATACTTTCATTGGCCACGTCTAGCTTTCCAGTAATAGGGTCAAATACCCTATAAGCTCTGCATTCCTCGTCGTATACCAAATGAACTTTTGGCCTGCATTTTTTTGGCCTGCGTTCCTCATCGTATACCTAGTTGTCACCACAATCCTAAATTTCTCTGTGACAGGATGTGTATATTGGTACACTAGACATCCAAATTGTCTAAACCTATACATGTCAGAAGGTTTCCCACACCATGCTTGCATGTGTGAGGCCTCATCCAACAGGGATATAGTATTTAAGTTGACTTCGTGACACGCTCACACAAAACTGTTCTGGTAAGTCAGCGTCCACAAGACCCAGTGACGTAACGTACAGGTAGGCAAGGTAAGCATTGTGTAGGGACCCACCCCCCCCCCGGGGGGGGGGGGGCATCTAGCCTGTAGTACAGCCATTGTAAACAAACTGACTGCGGAGTGAGTTAGGCTGCCACTAGCAGTGTTGCCAGATCCACAGGTAAGTCTGCATATCTACAGATTTTCACGAATTTTCCAGATAAAAACTTTTTTTTACTCAAATTCATTAAAATATACAGATTTTCTTTTGAATTTATCGTCCACGGCCTCCACCTTAACTTACGGATGTCCCCCCCTCCCACCTGTACAAGAGTGATAAAGGTAATCATGATGAAGATTACAATTATGCCCAACTGGTCGTTGGAACTGGAAGGTTAAGAAAAGTTAACTTCAGTGTTAACTCACATTTTTTTGTATGGAAATGCTTAAGTGCAACATTGTTGTAAAGTCTCCCCATAACATAACTAGGAAACAGGCTTTGGGCCTATTGTAGGAGGAGCGAACGGATCTTCATATCAAACTTATATTTAGTTTTTATTTTAATGACGATACCACATTTGTTAATAATTTTTAAAAATCTGGGTACAATACCTAATGGGCTTTGTCGGGCTGTTTGCCTTTTGGTGTGACGTACTGCTGTTCTTAGCTGGCCTGTTTTTTTTTATTTTAGCCTTTTTTTTTAATGTAGGCCTATGTTAGGTGTCAAACTTACGTTAAGAAGCTTTCGTTTGCTCCAGTATTTAGTTTTTGTTTAGTTATTTGTAGCCTCTTTTGGCAGCCAACACTGAAGACGTGGGCCATCACCGCGAGTAAAAATAAAACAGCACGTAATAAGGCGTTTAACTGCAAGCCAAACAATCATCAGTACGATAGTTTTTTAACAATAGTCAGAAGATTCAAAAGGTTCACAATACTGCTTTGGTATAAGATTTGACAACGCCACCAACGAAAATGTTAAGCTGGGACACCTCTATCACGCAATGCAAGATAATATATTATTTCCTAACTCTATGACTGCAACTCAATATCTCAATATCTCTATTATATAATATGAAAGAAATAACCATCACAATTTAGGTTTAAAATGTGTTAGATTTTAGACCTAGTTTTAGGTTTTAGGCCTAACTTTTAGCATTTAGGCCTAATATTTATCTCCGATTTACTTTCGTTAGTAGCAGATTACAACAGTGGTTCGAGATTAAGCCTATTCCTTCATGCGATGCAACACGGTTTTGGTTTCGAGTCTTCATGTTACCGTGGCAACCAGGAGTTGAGAGAGGCGGGCATAATATTGTTTCGTGTTTCGTGCTTTCGTGTTTCGTCTGATGTCAATATCGTTTTATAATACCGTTTGGCCTTGATACGACGATTTCAGGTTTCATATTCGGGATTCTCAACTCTAGTGTAGGCGCCACTGTCGTTGCCATGATGAATTGAATAATCTCCAAAGCATTCTTTTTTCAAACGAAACCAAATGTGTGTCTTTTAATGGAATGCTTTTGTTTTTATGGTTGCGTTTGTTATGTAGTGGTTAAATGCAAGCATCAAATGTTATTATTTCGTTGATTTATGTCGAAAAAGATTATTAGCTAGAAAGAAGCAACCAAAATTTAATTTACCCTGTTTTTTAAAGATCACTTAACTACCATTAGCATGGTGTATGCTTCGTCGGAATTCCTTGACTATTCACGACACCAAATTATAATGGTGAGTGTTAGAAATAAATTCGAAAATTTTAAAATTTCTACAGTAATAATTGTTCGATTTATGGCAAATTGTGGCTCAGCAATACTAATTAGGGTATGAAACGTTGTACCAAATTTCATTCCAGTCCGATCTTTCGTTTGGGCTCCACCCAGACTAAAAATGTGCAACCAACGGACGGACCAACATTTTGCAATTTGGTGTCCGTTATAGGCTACGCTTCGCTCGCTTGCTCCGCCAATTATCTGCTGACCCAACGCAGTGTCATGTGTGTAAAGATCAGTGATTAAAAGGTTTTTTTTTATTATTATTAATTACTATGCATCGTAAAAGAAGTTAAATCATATGAGAACGGTGAAATTCTCATTTTTATATACAGGGTGTAAGAAAAGGTCGTGTCCAAACTTAGGTGACTAATTCCTTAGGTCAAACTAAGAATATAATTCATATAAACATTTGGTCAAAAACGTCTTATTCTTTGGTTATCGCATGAATTAAGAATCTAAATTCCAGTTCCGCCTCCCAACCCCCGCCCATGCTCTGGCTATAGCAAAAACAAATCAGAATAGGAATGTAGTGAATGAAGACAATGAACTGAAGGTAGAGAACAAACTGTTAAGAGTCAAAATCAGACTAAAAGAAAAATATCTCTATTGCCAAACAATTTTTCCTGGAGGGGAAGCAACAATTGTTCGAAAACTTCGTTAGTCGAACTATTAAACGCGAGCATCAGTCCTGCACAGGTTGAAACTAAAATAGGAAAACATTGTGAAATAGGAAAAGGCCGATAAAACTACTACTGGATCAAAGGGAATCACTTAACACTACGCACGAACGTGCATCAGCTGGATTATTGGTCTAGTGCTGTTGGAATCTGTTGACCATCTCTTACTACAGTGTTGGAGGTTTGCGTCGATTTAATAGTCCAGCTATTGTACGTTCGGTGATATTGTGACGAGTCCTTGTCAGCAATGCGAGATGGTTCACAATAATTCGTCAAAAATCCTTCCCTGAGCGTTAGAGCAGGTCTGCAAATGCCCTGCAGACTACGTTAATTCCATGGTTTTCCTTTACTCCGACTTTGAAACTCTTGACACCATTAGTTCACTACCTTCAGTAGTAGGAAGGATTTCACCGTATCATGATTTTGTGTTTGCAATCTACAGATGGGGCAGTTAGAATTTGGGTTATTACTTCATGCGATAACCAAAGAATAAGACGTTTTTGGCCAAATGTTTATATGAATTATATTCTTAGTTTGACCTAAGGAATTAGTCACCTAAGTTTGGACACGACCTTTTGTTACACCCTGTATATCTACAAACCAATTGCCCGAGTCAATTGTCCGAGAGGATATGTTGACCTACTTGGAAGAAAACGCGCTGTTAAATCCTGACCAATTCGGCTTCCTGCCAAAGCGTTCTGCTACGTTGCAGTTACTTTTGGCACTGGATGAGTGGACCTTGGCAATGGACCTTGGCATCCCCACAGACGTTATTTATTTGGATTTCCAAAAGGCTTTCGAATCGGTTGTCCACAGCAAATTGCGATTTAAGCTGGCTGAGTTGGGCTTTTGTGGCTCTCTGTTAGCCTGGATCTTCGATTTCCTAACGAGGCGTACACAGCAGGTTTTAATTGAACAGATGCTATCGTCTCCCCAGCAAATCATCAGCGGGGTACCACAGGGATCCGTTTTGGGGCCTCTTCGTTTTGTTATCTTTTTAAACGACCTTACCAACGTAAGTACCACACCGGATAAGACCAAATTTAAATTTGCTGATGACCTCAAGATTGGGTCTGAAATCCTAACTGAGACAGATGTTACCTTTCTCTCGGATCAGATAACCTCTGTGGTCGAGAGGTCAGATTCCTGGCATCTATCACTTGCTAGTGCAAAATGCTGTACCTTTCACATTGGCAGACAAAATCAACATCATCAATATTACTTTGCTGCATAGCCGCTTGATTCTGTTCTTGAGATCAGAGATCTTGGAGTTTATTTGAACCATGACCTTAAGTCATCAATCCATTGTGGTCTGCTTACCAAATCTGCCTTTTGTCGACTTGCCATCATTAAAGGATGTTTCCATTCTTCGAACAGAAACACACTGCTTTGGGCCTTTAAGGTTTTTGTCCGACCTTTGTTGGAATACGCCAGTCCTGTGTGGTCACCTTACCTCGTACAGAATATTGACAGGCTGGAATCGGTCCAGCGATCTTTTACACGTTCTTGGCGTGGTTTACGCCACTTTTCTCCTGGCGTCCGTTTGAGGTCGCTTGGCTTGGAACCGCTCGAGCTGAGGCATTTAAAGGCAGACCTGATTTTGACGTATAAAATTCTCCATGGGTTGTTGCCTTTAGACGTACCTTTTTTCGACGTGAGCTCGATCGACTTTACTAGGGGTCATCCTCTTAAGCTTCGGGGATCCAGGTGTAACCGTGATTGTCGCAAACATTTCTTTGCCAACCACGTGGTTTCTCCCTGGAACTCACTTTCTGAGGAGACTATATCGGCATCTTCATTGTGGATTTTTCGGGGCTTGCTAAATCGCACTGACCTAACTGCCTTCCTTAAGCGTCCTTATCTGTGACGTCGCCCATCATTTGTAGGACCGGAGTTAGGCCGCTTCTGCTGCCGCCTTCTGTATTTCCTAACCCCCTTCCGGGGTAAAAATGTTATTATTATTATTATTATATTATTATTTAATGCACGGTGGTGACTTCACGCTAATACATCCCCATGCTAAAAGTGTAGTCGTTATATACGGTTAATCTGAAAAGCCACACACGTCACAGTGGGTGAATTTTGATAACCCACACTTTTTTGATAATCTAACACTTTTTACGCTGGTCTGCACAACCCCTTCTCCACCATGTGACATATGACCCGACTTTGTAAAATTACCGTACACAACAAAAATGCAACCAGCATCAACAGGCACATTTACAACCTGCGACATTTTTCTTTCTAGCCTAACACGGAAAAAAAAACACTCTCGTACTATGGTAGACCCCCACCCACGGAGGAATGGCCCAACCCGGCAATCTTTCGTTCCGACTGTACGAAAACTAGGCTACTGACATTTCCTAAACACACCTAAAACCTACGAGACTCAAGTGAATAGCGCATTTTATACACTCATCTTATTTAAACTATTAAAGTAGAAAAAAAAATACAGTTTACCTTAAACACAAACATCGGTATTACGCAGCGTCTCTGCTCTTCGGTCGGCCGTCATACACAGGAAGCTTTCAACCCAGTTTCTAAACCGGAACTTCCGTTCAGGAATTTACGTAAGTCGCATGTAGAAAATCTTAAATTCTTGAAACAAGTCTTTAAAAAACTCTAATAACACGATAAATTAGCTCGACGTCACACCTTAGCATTAAAATACATATCCGTGAGTCCTTGTCGATTTAACGGCTATAAGTGCTCTTGAGCTCGGAACGGCTAGTCCACTATCTATTGAGCTCAGTATTGAGTACGATACAACAAATAATATGACAGACATTGTCACAGAATTGTTTGTATGATAAAAAGCTTGTCGTAAACGTTGATGAAGGATCATATAACCTCCAGTCTGCAGCTTTCATTATGCTTTTAAAGTTATGTGCCAGTTATAGTTTGCTTCAGTTTGCAAATACTTGAAAATTTGTAAGGTGGGCTTAGAGGTGAAACATGCATGCTATTCGTGTTTGAAACTCGTACTCCGAGCAAATTTTAAAAAATGGCTCCTAAGAATTGTAGGCCTACATTAGTGGTGCACCCCTACCTTCTCCATTGATTTCCTTTTTTTTTTGCTCATCCCCCCTCATCCCCCCTACCCCCAAAAATTCTTGAATGTGCTACTAGCACACATTACATGTTTGCTGAAAACTAAGTTTCATTAGGGAGGGGGGGGGACAAAATTTTGCGTAGAGGGCCCAGCCTAAGTTCGTTACGCCACTGACAAGACCGTGTTCTTAACGGTGAAATGTGTATGTTCACATACGTATTTCCGAGTGGAACACGAGGCATTGTACAACAATGCCACATTGTACAACAATGCCTCGTGCCATTAACTTCCAAGAATTCTTGCAAATATGATGACGGTACATTACAGCACCATCAGTTATTAATTTCACCATCAGTCACGAGAATAGTGTCAGTTACGTAATTCGGCAATAAGTTTCGGCACTATCTCCGCCTTATCCCTAAGTAGAAGCGTCTAGTACCTTGGTCAACTACAACGAATGGTTTGCGAACACCAGTAAGGATTGGTACATTGCTAATTGTAGCGTAGTTCCGCTACGATCACACTCCATTGTAATCTTAGACTGTGTATCACGCGAAAACCGCAAGGACTGTAGCACAGCAAGTAGCAAAGGCAGTAGCAAAGGCAAATAAACCGTAAAGGCAAGTACACCGCAAAGGCGTACACGGGTGTCCGGTTCTAATTGTTAAAGGCAGCCGATTGTAAAAAAAAAAGTAATTGTTGATGATAAAGATGGGGACCAGTTGATACTTGGGTGGGTGACGGCCTGGGAATCCAGTTGATGCAGACATAGGGCCTTAGGGTTTCGCCGGGCAGAAGACCAGGAGTGGTTAACGCTCACTACAAAACCCTTTGAACCCTTTGGGGGCCTCACTAACAGACATGTGTCTACTAGTTTGTAAGGCCGAATACAGATAACGATCTTTACCGCTCCAAATATTAACCGATCTTTACCGGGTTTGGTAACCAATTAGATCGGTAATAAGCCAAATTGAAAATATTTTTACACCAATTCAAGGTTTGTTTTACCAGCTTTCCAATGGTCCAATTATCAAGCACCTGTCTCTTATTGTTTAGAAAGTACAAGGCAAAATGTTAAATTTTACTAGGGGCTTTGAGTTGTAAAATAATTTTAGCATACGGAATATTATTTTAAATCAATATTTTTTTTTTTTAATAATTGATAAGCCGAGGCAGTGTCTAATTATTCAAGTAAAATGGGGCCTCCTGACCGGCCCAAAAAACCACAAGAGCAAACAAGGATACAATTTTAATTTTCAACCGGTTAACTTCCGGTCTTGGTCACCTACAACGAATAAAACATCACTAATGATCTACACAATGAACCGTGAAACAACCAGAGAAGTACAAAACATCAATACTTACAATAAAAATGATTAAAGATAAAAAAAACATCAAAATGCTGCA
>JAHWFP010213948.1:0-12222 GCA_023313725.1 Lithobius niger | reverse complement strand
CGCTTATTAAAGAATGATGACAACCAAAATTAGATACGTTAGATTGCTTCAAGTCAATTTACATATTAATGTCGTCGATTGGGCGTCGATTACCAGAATGGTTTCTGGTTTAGTGGAGTGCTAACTAGAAACCATCACCTGAAACTGCGAGTGCATCTCTAGATGCAGCCAGAAAGTCCCCCGTGATTTTCGGTCGGTCGATTCGCTTGATCACGTGCTGCTAATCCGATCTGGATGGTATCATGGGTCTGTGGGCATAAGGGCCCTCCGAGGCACTTGAACAAAAGGGAAAAAACCCGCTGCGATTTCGGCTTGGTGGAGGCCCGGGTAGGAAGATGCTTTTTTTTTTCTCCTAACAAGCACTCGTGGAGCGGCTTGCTGGTTCCGGTAGGGGTTTGAAGAGAAAGGGGTTCGTTATTAATTATTTGAAAACTCGCTTAAAAGTGAGTTTTAAGCGAGTTCTATGACCCTGTGGAGTCGTCACTTGTGTGCTCCACAATGGCCGCCTTCAATTTCATGTCAATATGTTAACCCTACCTAGATAACCCTTTAACTACTAAATAGGCTGTCCCATTATTTGTATATAGCATTTGTATATCACATGACTTCCTGTTGTAATAATATTTAAAGAGAAGTAAACAGGAAGTTAGTTGTCTTATCAGCTGCAGCCTACACTCTGGTAGTCCGTGTTGTTCTTTTACCATTGGTGCCCACGCTGGGCTTAGGTGTGTCCAAGCCAAGGACATCACAGACCCGGTGAAATTAATAAGTTACGATTTGATCAAAGTTTACAAGAAGTATCCAGACTTCAACCAGGGACTACCTGAGGGGTATTTTCTGTTCCCAGCGCCCAGGCTTCAAGGGGACCCAGCCGACCAACTCAAGTTACAAAATAAAACTTCAAACAAGGTATTCAGTGTGTTCAGTTGTACGCACGCAATCTCTGGCTTACAAGGGACTCTTTGCTGACAGGGCCGTACCGCGTGGTACTACTAACTATAGATGGGTGCAGACACGGATTCAAACGAAAAAGCCGAAAAAAAGCCACACACAAAAACACAAAAAGCAAAGAAAAAAGATCTTCAGATTAACCATAGGGCCAGAGGCGTGCTTGTAACACAGAAAATTTGGAGCCATAGGCCACCAGACTTATCGGTGGCCCTGCTTACAACGGTAACAATAACAAGTAAATTTAAGTATAAAGTTCCACAGAACAGACAACATGCTTAAGAAGTTAAGATGTTGACTAATTTACTGACACAGGAACGAAAAATGCATTCTTTAAAAACAGTGTATTAGATAACCCCTTTCACTGCGTGCAATTAAAACCACGCTTCATGTTAATCTGTTATTTTTTGTTAGTATAGTGGCAAGAGCATAGATTTTTTATCGATAAATTTTCTCAACCATGAGGCATTCGAAGCTGGCACCTGGCATGTCCAGCCGTACGCGTCCACAGGTAATGTGCCCTGACTCGTGCGGTACCCCCTATCGTATACCTCCTAAACAGTAGCCAATCCTAAACAGTATAACGCAAGCTTTGGTAAGGTTGGTCCACTCAATACTCACTCAGCAGCAGTGCAAGTAACAGAGCGAGATTTTTTCGAGATCCATCGGCAATGCAGCGGCTTTTTTTGTTCGTAACTCGAACGCGTCTCGTGATATATGACGTCACTGACTCGCTTCGTGCATATTTAGGCTACTGATTCTTGCGACTCACTGGCTGTTTGTTGATTTTGCTGTACCAGTTGGATGAATCGACACAAAAGTGGACTAACAAACAAACGAATACTTATTATCAAACGTAAGCCGGACCGCTCCAAACGTTTAATTTGTTTTAAAGTTTACGTTAAGTTACCTAAATGCAGTTGACAATACGACTAAAAATACGCAACGTTTGTCATATCGTGTCAACAGACGGAGAGCACCGTTACAAGCAGGCATCATAAAGGCCGCCATTGCTTTGGTTTCGAGGCATTGTCGTCACAACTCTTATCTTGGGTAATCTTATACACATTTGTAGTTTTGTTTTAATAATGTGTATTTATAGCGTTCCGTAAATATTGTGCAATCAGATGTTTCATAATTATTGTTCATTAATTTTGTCAAAAAAACTACTGCTATAGTTGAAACAAACTTCTAAGTTAGCTCCTATAAAAGAAGCGTCGTTGGTTCGAGAAAATCACCATCGGCTCTGCCGTAACGGCTTTGTTTCTGTTTGGGAGCAGTGGCGTTACTAACTGACTGTGGCATCTTGGGCAATCTCGCCCGGTCCGTTTACACTTTTGTACTGAACAGACAAACCCGACAGCAGAACGTTCTTTGTCCACAACAACTACACGAGGGAATCGCAATTTGGCGTATAAGATGCACGTAAAAAATAATCCCAGGAATACAGCGCAATATGTTCTAGCAGCCACATTTTAAAATGGTTTTATAGCAAAAGATTGAAGTGAGTGAGTTGAATAAAGCCACAAAGCCTTGTCAGTGTTGATAGTGTGTATTTTATAAAAAAAAAATGTATGAGTATCTCGTTAGGAGGGCATAATGTCCTTTAAAGAAACTAGCCATATCGCTCGCATCCCGGACCACTGCACTGTGATTGCAGTTGGCACCAATGACCTAGCTGTCGATGCTCCATTGAGCCTCAATTATTCCGCTCCCCCTCCCCCCCTCCAGTGTAACGCTCGCTTCTCTCACTTTGCTATAGTCTGTTCAACATTATGTCTGCAGGAAACTGACTGAATGACTTCACGTTTTCTTGCACTATAAGTGCAAAACGTATTGATATCACACTTGTAGACTCTCCACAGTTACTGTTAGAGTCTACGAGTGCGATATTTACATGTTTTTGCACTCGTTAGTGGAAGAAAACGTGGCATCATGCAGTCAGTTTTCTGAAAAGGTAATGTGGAACAGACTGTAGCATCGATCTATGCTTCAAGTAATTGCTTTGATCCGACAGAGCATCACAAAATCGATGAACTGATTATTTTTCCGTAAAGTAATTTTGCAATTGTGGCTCACAGTTCGTTCACCTGCATCACTGAAGGCTTATATGAGATCTGTTTGTTTCTTTGCAGGTTTGCGCACCTACTCCTCTGGAACTAAGGTCCCCTTATACGAAAGTGGAGTAGCGATAATTGATAGATTGAGAGAGCAAAGCGAGAAATACTCTGTAAGGGTATTAGTTTATGTGGAAATCACTCGCTTTACTCGCTCAATCCACGCACCTCCGTGCTTCATAAACGCGAATGTTTTGACTCCCTTTTAAAACTTATAAAATATCTGCTTTTCCCGTGCATTCCATCATTTGAAGCAAAACCAATTTTAATATGTATATGTAACATGATGCAAAACATGTCTTCCTTTGAGGTTATTTTTTGCAACTAAGTTTTTTTTCTGATAAGTTTGCGCGAACAGTAACTTAGCCTGATCGAACTTTGACGCCATGAATCAGATTTTTAGAGTTTGCCTGATCGAACTTTGATGCCATGAATCAGTTTTTCAGAGTTTGCCTGATCGAACTTTGACGCCGTGAATCAGTTTTTTAGAGTTTGCCTGATCGAACTTTGACGCCATGAATCACTTTTCCAGAGCTGCCTGATCAAACTTTGATGTCATGAGCAATTTTCAGAGGAGTTTTACACGTATTTGAGGGTCACGCCTAAAATATGCTTCCCAACCAACGTCTGATGATAATAATCCAAAAAGTAACATTAGCCTGTATTGTTTCAATGATGGAACAACCCTCTGAGTCGATAGTGTTCCAATTTTCCATTTCTGTTCTCAATCGCATGATTACTAAATGAAACAATGTGCAAATTAATGAAAATGTTGACGGAGAAATGTAAAACAAAAGGGGGAAATTCCTTACTTGATAGCTTCAATCATTTCTAATCCCATTCGTACACAGTTATAGGCATGGCTTGGTCTGGAAACCGGAAGACCAGAAACGCAGTAGTAACAATCGCCAAGAATCTTGATCCGCATGCACTGATTTTCCTAAAAAAAATAAAAGAAAAAATGAAAATTATCGTAAACTATCTACAGTATTGTTCGGTAAAAGCGTTTTCCTTACATAGTCAGTTCGTTTCGAGTATTTGTGTAAGGCTGATTTGTTTTCAGTAAACCTTCGATACAATACTCACTCTGCCCGGTATTAGGTAAATCGACTCCACGAACGAAAAGCGGTGAAAATAAATACACATATAAACCTATTTCCGTTTCCTTTTGAACTGACGTATGTCGTTGTGAGTGTGTGGGGAATTGAACTGTCGACCTTTCAGAACTCTGACGACAGTAACTCATTGGCAGGGTGTGGAAAAGTTGCCCCCCTGACGCACAAAAAAATTACTTAAAGTCTTAAAAATTAGGTCTTAAAACGGTCAAATCAACAAATCTGCCTTTTCGCCATTCCACCAATTGCTGTACAATGTTAAACTTGAAGATCCTTGGGGCACCTCAAGACACGACCCCCAGAGTGATGAATTTTTTTGTGTGTGATAGTGATGCCCGTGGCAACTTTTCCACACTTAGCCAATGAGGGTATTCCCAAAAACGGTCTTTACACTGATTCCGAGTGTGTACTAATAGTAGACAGGCTGTGTCCAAAATGCGTATACCATCACTCCACAGACTGTTTATTGCCGGTAAACAATAGACGTGCACCAGATAAGTTAGCAGTACATAATGATGTGCAATAGCAGTGCACGTCATCTTTAGAATGTGCCGCATTTAACATACGCATTTGTTACACAAAAGAAAACACCGTTCCGATTTCCACTGTTGGGATACTTGTCGCCGTGTCAATGTGAGCATCCTATGTAAGATCCTTTAAGTTCTTTTAAGATTCTTTACGTTCTTTAAGAGCAAAACATGTAAAGTCCTGTAAGATCTTGGTAAGATCCTGTAAGACCCTGCAGGATCTTGTACCAAGATCCAATAGAATCTTGCACCTAATCTTATGCAAGATCCTGTAAGATCCTGTAGGATCCTGCTAAGCACCTGCAGGATCCTACAGGATTCTACAGGATCTTACTTCGTGCAAGATCCTGTAGGATCTTAGTACAAGATCCTGCAGGATCTTAGTACAAGATCCTGCAGGATCTGGCAGGATCCTACAGGATCTTGTACCAAGATCTTACAGGACGGCACTTCGACAGCTAGGTCATTAGGACTAAGACAAGGATCGGTAGGACTCTATGGCCTTTGGTTTCAAAGTGGGCCAGCCGTTTAAATTTAAAACGCAACAGGAATAGGTAATTGCATCTGTATTTACCTATCATTAAATGGAGACTCTTTCTTGCCCTATAGCAGGCATGCAAAGGTCTCAAGTTGCTTCGTCATAAATGAGAAACGATGATACATAACGGCAGTAGGTTCAACATTTAATTGCACCAAAGAGTAAACAGGAGCAGGATGCCCGAAAATAATATTCCCACATTTAACAGAAAACCTTCTCGACATTTTAAAATGGAGTTTTTAGCAAAGGATTGACTAACGGTGGTTAATAAACCTTTGGGACCGTACGTGATGAGAAATATCTCGAAATACCAAGAAATATCAAGAAATACATATCGAGAAATGCTGATAGGAATCTCGGTTGGAAGGTTATGTTCCTTAACCGAGCCCGTTTGGCTTTCCGCCCTGTGAAACCTTGAAAGGCAAACGTTTCTTTATCTTTAAATGCAGTTTCGGTAATTTTTTGTTGTTCATCTTTTTGTTTTGTGCTTCGTCTAAAACACAACGATAAGATCTCTTCGAAACCACAGAAATGCGAGCAGCAGAGCAGACGGCGCGAGGATTCGCCAATATCCTAACATCTTATCGATTTCAAATAAATGTGTTCCCATTTTCGTGTTTCCTGAACATCAAAGAGGAAGTCTTGGTTTGTACAATTTTCTGGGATTGCTTTCAACGGTTTAGGCTAGAGATGTTAGGTAATGGCCATACAAGTAATAATCCGTTTTCAGATTTTTAAGAAGAAATAATTTTGACGGTAAAAACTGTTTAAATATCGTAAGGCATTGAGATATTCGTCGAGCGGTAAGTGTGTGGTACAATACAAAATAGGGAAAGGAACATTTAAGAATTAACAGGGTGATTCAGTTATATTACAGGAATAATTACCATAAACTCTACACATGTTTGGACACTTCTTCGAGCTTGTTGTTGCTCTGGCGCAGAGGCATTTAGAAGCAAATCAAACGAAGATAACTTTCAGTTTCGTATGTCATTCCTATAAGCACGTGGAATATTTGATGCCCTAAAGCCGTATTTTGTGCTGAACCACGGAATGACGGAGAAAGAGTTTTTGTTACATTAACCAAGCCATGTGTATACGTTGGGGGTGACAGAAAGAAGTAAGTCTTAAACACTCTTTTAAGATCAAAGTAACCCTTCAGGCGCTTCAAATTTATACTTTGGAGGATTGATGCACTTCCTGCGAAAACCATGGCACTGTGGCTGAGGTCAGGCCTAAAGTTTACTAATAATATACTCAGATTAAGAACTCGTAACTGAAGGCATCCTTTGGTTGAACCTCAGAAGTGGTACTCTAAGCTACACCTCTTCCTCGCATCACTCCTTTACAGAAACAAACTGTCAGGGAACCTCGAGACTTGAGGAACCCCTTATATGCAAAAGGTGAGCTTCCTGAATTTAACACATCGAAATTACAGTCGATGATCGTCTGGAATAGAAAGCTGTTACTATTTACAGTTTTTTAGGTAATTGTTTCGGGGCTGCACTCTATCAGTGAATATTTCGATTGAGTGCATAAGAAGTGGTTTTGGAATTACCTAAATACTCATTTTGACTGGATTTACATCTCAAGGAAGCCTACAGGAAGTTTAAGGACTCCGGAAGACAGCTTGTAACGGTTTACATAACGGAAACACGCAACCTACGGAGCTAGCGCGCTCCTTGGTGCACCTAGCCGTTAACAGAGCTCTTGCGCGCATGCTGCTAACCACCGTGGACACGCGGGAGTTGGCACGGCACCCAACAGTCGGGTGCGAGAGTGTTCTATTGTTCGACTCCAGTTAGAACCGAATCGCACTGGTTTAGCCGTAATCCGCTGGTTACGAGGCTAGGGCTCGGGCTGCTATATAATAGGCTCGAGCTCGACGACTCGGGCAATTGGTGGGTGAGATCTGACTGAAAGGTTGGATCTCTAGCAAGCCTATAGGGTCGGACAGAAGGTTAAATTCTGGCCGGTGCCTAATATGTAACGCTATAGATGTATAGTCCCCTAGCTATAAAGTGAGAAGTAAATTAGAATTGAGCCTTGCCTTGAAACTAATCGTCTACTTCCTTAGCATCTTACAGGCTTTCACGACGTTTCCTGGACTAAATAATCCTCCATCAAGGAAGGTTCGAAGGGCGATTGAGGTGAAACTGTCAATACGGCAAGAGCTCCTCAACCTTGAAGCCTCCTTCCGTAAAGACTCCTCTGAGCTTGAGTCGAAAAAAGTTCAGAATAAGAGCCTTAATATTTTACCTTTCCCTCACCTTTAAACCTTCTTTCTATTGACAAACATCCGCCATAGTGGGACTTAAAGCGCACAAAAGGCCCGAATCGAATCTGCCGCGGGCCAAATATTGATTAAGAAATAACAGAAGGTGATTGCAATGCACAGCACGCAATGGGATGGCCCTTAAAGTTTTCCCATTTGGGGCCCAACAAACGCCACGTAAAGCCCCCAAGCGTTATTTGCGGGTTTTCACGTGGAAATTACTCGTTGAATTCTTTTTTCTCTCTCCCTCATAAAGAACAGAACCAATCTTAGAAATAGACAACACATTCTTTCAATTTCAATTTCAGCACCCTCCCACGTGAACCTAATCTAAAACTCTTGAATAACCAAACAAAGCACAAAAACATATTTTTTCCTCAACTAAACTGGCAATTCGGGAAACGTCGGTTCGCAATATTTCCAAAACATTGTGAAATGAAATGAAATAAAAAAAATAACTCGGTTCGCAAGTTGTAAGCTGATAGGCGACCTGCATGTTACAAACAATACAGGTACCCTTGTAAAAAAAATACGCTCCCCATTGAGTAACTGATGAGAAAATAATGGCAAGATTTAACCGAACGAACTGGGTATTAGGGCTCGTTTACGCAACGAGACCTTCTCGCTCGCCGAAAGCTATTTGCTAGGCAACCGATATTTATTTACGATTAATTTCCCGTTTCTATTAAATGATTGCGGTAATATGCAACAAATTAAATGAATTATAAATAACAACACGGACAAAGAACAAAGTGCAACAGTCGTTTTAAACATTGCTACAACATTGTTGCCATTCCACGCTATTTCCAAAATATGCTATTCTCGCTGAAAAAACAGCTTCTAGCAGTGATCAAACGACGGTAGAATAAATAAATACTCGCAGCGAGAATTCAAAATCCAACATGGCGTCCATTTCTGAGTTATCGATTCGAAGACAACCCTTCGAATGCCGGTATTCAGAAATCTGTCCGTCGTCTTGTACTGCAGTAAAAATTGTTTTCTTGTTGTCATAAATCAACGCTGTCATGTTGCAAGCGTCGTACGTCGTGTCGCGAGGCACGAGGAGAAAATTTGCGTCTGCATTGTTGCCATGGTTACTACGTATAGACAACTCGAAAGCCGCATTCTCCGACAAAGGCGAGAAGCAGAGCCAGCAGATTTAGTATTGACCAAGTAAAAACTAGTAAGCGAGAAAGTTGTCCTTGCGTAAACGCGCCCTTAGAGTCCTAAATGAAGGATTGCCCGATAACTTCAGTGGCATCAACAACTTCTTAAAAAGGTTCTTAAATTTCCATCCACACAGGGATGTTTATCATAGCAAAATTAGAAATTTTGAAATAAATATATTTGAAAGAGGAGTTGTCGGTCCCTCCTTCACCTGGAACCCAACCTAACTACGAATTTTGGTTGAACATTGAAGAGCTATACTTAACAGACTGATAGAATCGATTGTATAGGGTAGTGACACAACGTAGTATTATTGTGTATAACTCTATGCTGGAGCCTTAATGGGTTAGCTGCAAGGGGCACTGCGGAGAGAAACAGAAGGGCGTCATACTGAAGCCGATGCTGTGAAGAGTGATTTCTTAGACCTAACACGAGCGATTTTTGTTGTGGGAGAAAACAACGTTATTTTAAGCCTAAGAAATCATCTCTTCCGTTGTTTTTCCCTCCGTTTTTATATAGTGCACCTTGTAGTTAAGCCCTCCAAAACCCATACTGGTACCAATATGGCGGCAAATGTCACTGCTCTATAGAAATGAATGGGATCAAAGAGTTAAATATATCAATCAATCACACGTGCACACCTCTTTCCTTTGCACTGCTTCAGTACTGCTTGGCCCCTTTTCTATTTAATGTTACAGGAAGTTATTCCTAAGTCAGTAATGTGCACAACATACACTACACAAAGCACTGATATTGATTCAGTAAGATTTAACTACTTATCCGAGCCTCTGCTTTGTGTGTCCTCCCTCTCCGTCTGTTATGGCACAGGCAAGACAGCAATAAATTTCGGGCTATTAAAGGCACTGTCGATGAATGGCACTCGGCTTGTCGCCGCAGTCACCGTGAAGAGGTGGTGTAGGCCCGTTGACGCATTGGTCACTGTTTCCTCTTGACGGGGGTTGACCTTCCTGAAGGTAATTGGTGTTGACGGCCACTTACAGTCCGACACTTGCTTGTTGATTGTCACCATCTTGAAGGCGTTCGTCGCCGTATCCATCTTCCGCAGGACATTTTTTGCAGGAGGTTATACAGATCTGTGATAAGATCTAGATTTGGGGTTTGTTTAGTTTATTATCTCTGTAATGTGAGGTGCAGTGGCAACCCGGACCACTGCACTTTGACTGAGGTTGGCACTAATGACCTAGTTGTCGACGCGCCATTAAGCCTCAATCACCCCCCCCCCCCCCCTCCCCCCCTCTCCGTTTGCAAGAAGTTCCATAAGCTCCATAATAAATCTTCACCGAGTGTTACCTACTGGTGCTTTTTGTGCATGATTTTTGCTGTTGTGCTAGATTTCATTTACTATTTTTTTTATTTAAATTAATTTTGACGAGCCTTATGTCAGCCGAAGCAATTAATCCTTGTATGGCTGAACCGGCTCAATTTTGAACATTACCAGATTTTTTTAGAGAAGAAGAAATCTGGTATAGGAAGGTGCCAGTCCGCGGATTCGATCCGGGAAACCTCCGATCATCGTCGGGGCCGAAAGATTATCCAGAATTAGCCAGAATACATCCCATAGCCGCTGAAGGAGCATGGTAGCCTCTCACGCTACCCTGGCTGGCAGTCCTGACGGGTACTTTGCTAAGGTCCTCTCTTTCCAGGGTTTCGACCAGATCCGCAAACCTCCAGCAACCAAGCTGAGCTCTCTCACCGCTCAGCCACGATGACCACATTTGCTCCAGAACGACAAATTCCAGTCACCCAATCATGGCTACTATAGTGCAGTGTGGCACATTACATATGGTTTCCACAGCACAGGGCTCACGGCAAGTCAAAAGACATGCTAAAGCCACTTCCCGATATGATTGATGATGCACGACTTCACTTTACCAGACAAAATTTTGCCAGGGGACACATCGACAAGTCGTATGTTCCGAAAATATATATCTTTGATTTTCTTGTACACCGACGAGTATTGGAGTGGCTAGCATTACAACTTAGTATCAGTCTATGACGGTTGCATTGCCAGATCAGCTTGTGGGGCGATGGCAAGAAAATCTATCCCAGAGCTAGATAAACACTCGATGGTAACATCAAATCATTATCTCTCTGGACCAATTCGGCAGTCTTTCTGCGATCAGTGTGTCCTAGCCTTAGAGTCAGAACAGCAGGAAACCTCATGGCGCATTCGAATATTTAGCTTTTTTCAATGGCTTAATAAGCCTAAGGTGCAGTAAGCTGAAACGACAGTGGCCTAATGACAGTGTTAGTATTGTTGTCAGTGGTTTAAGACAGTAGGTTACGGATTTAGTCATTGATGTATAGGCCTAATTTGAGGATTTATCCAATTTTTTGGCTAGATGAATTCATTCTTGATCCAATCTCAACTTTATTTGACAATGACGATGGAACGGTGTTATTGGGATTCCCAAGCGGATAAAGCATCGCGAAGAAAAGAACAGCAACTGCAGCTTTATTGGTTTTCACCCAATCATTTTTTTTCCCTCAAATCGAAAGGCGCAGAAAGAAGTATCTGTGTCCCTTGACGACGACGATTACATTTCATTAAATTACCTTCTCCAGTGTTATTTTCAATCATTCATTCAGTAGCTTTGTTCTCTTCCATAGCGAAGCCCAACGCAACAGATGACGGGGGAATCCATGAATTCATGAAAAAAGTAGTTGAAATGGCCCTTTGTGTGTTTCTTTTTTAACGCTCCCACTCCCTCCCTCCCCCCCTTTTTCCCTCGTTTTATTTCCTGGCATGCATCTCATCTGTCGGATGTACGAGACAACAAGTTGATGAGCGGATATTGCATCTGCGGCGAAGGGAGCACGACAGAAAGGCGCTTGCTAAATCGGACGGAAGCGACGCCATTGTAGTAGGCAGGTACCGTCCTCTGCCGACGGGTTTTCTCCTCATCGCAGGCGCACCGTATATGGACTCGGCTGTGAGGGCAAAAATAGACGGCTTTTGACAATGATTCTGAATTTGACAAGCTCGCCGGCAGCTTCACAAAACGGTTGCCTCATTTACATAAAAGAGGGAGAGGGAGCTGAGGGGGACGTTAGGAAAAAGGCAAATATTGGCCCATCGACCGGTAGACTAAGACGGGCCGATGGGAAAAAAAATCGAGAGGCTGCAAGACTTCTGAAAAGCGGCTCCAAAGCGAAACGCCCACTATTGTGGGCTGTTGGTATTTAGTACCCCGTACGGCCAGCTGTAGCTGAGAATGTATACAACTCGGATTGTTTACGGTCATAATCAACAGAGGTTAGAACAGAGATATCGCAAACTACATCACCCTATAGGCTACTTGAAGTTAGTGCCATACTCGACGTTAATTTCTGGTACTAACACCAAAATAATGTAATAATAATAATAATAAATTGTTAAAAAAAGTCACTCAAGCCACAGCCACCTACAGTAAAGGCCGTATCATCTTTGTCTCCAACAATGCTCCGCAAAACGGAGAATCAAATAACGATGCGGCAAGTTTGCTAAGTGGCGTCATCTGTTGACAGAATTTGG
>JAHWFP010213947.1:1971-16890 GCA_023313725.1 Lithobius niger | reverse complement strand
AGCGGACCCTCAAAATATTTGACACCAATTTCCGAACACCCTGTATACAAGATAGAGGAAACAATTAATTACATGTACTACCGTATTTGGTGAGTTGCCAATGGTAATACATTACCATTACATTACTACAAAAAAAATTACATTAGATTAATACAAAAGAGTAATACATTATTCGGTGATGTGATAGTACGAATTAATCAGGACTTTGAACCCAGAAAACAGGCTGTGCAATTAAGGCTCAAGAGTCATGTGGAAAATTCCGTCTTGTAGTCAAATAAGCACCATTCCTTGACGGATTCAACGTAGGTGTTGACTGTGCCAAGGCATTTATCGTATCGGTTCTGATCACATGCTTTCCTTTTTGCCATTAGTTCTTCAAATCGTGCACTTCGAATTACTAACGTTCTAATGTTTTACATTAGATCACAGATGCAAATCAGATAATAAGAAAGATAGTGGGTCGCTGTTCCATTATCAGTCTCACTTGTCAACTCATTCATGTTAACACATTTACTATTTTACTGGGTGATTGTTTGTTATAACTTGCTACCAGCATTCATTACCTGTAATCTTTTTCTGATGCAGTGGCTGAGATATTTTGAGAAAAAGTTTATTTTTAAGCATACGAAAGCAAGAACTGATTTCTAGAGGAAAATTAATTCATCAATGTGACTTTTAACTTTATTCCAAGTTTAGTTTTATTACAGCAGCTTTGCTCTTTATATTGCTGCATTACTGCTTACTATTTAGATAGCCCTTTAGCACTGTACGTATTTCCTATACGCTATGAAGTTTTTTGTTTTCATATATTTTTTATTATGGATGATTTGAGACGAACACATTATTATTGTCCTTACTGAAATTTGACCTAAATTGTGTGAGTAGTTTTAATAACCTTTTATTTTCCTTACATGTTCAATACCGCAACACCTTAAACAATCCCTGTGCTGATGGTGAGACGGTGGCCAAATGTGTTGTGGATTGCGTGGAAAAGAATATTTATTCACAAGTCAGGCACCCATGCAAGTAAGGATTAAAAGATATTAATATATTTAATAATTACCTGAAGCCCGTGCTGTGCAAGGGTGATGTTTGATGCGTCATTTGCAGTATTGGGGCGGCTAGCTCTCGCATGTGTTTGTTGCGGAAGACGTGTATCCCGTTTACGTATTTTTGCACACACTGGCTAACAAACGATGATTTTCGTTTGTTTCACTCACTCATTGAGAACTACCCCATGGACTCCATGGACTTTCATACGAATATTTCTACCAAATGGCGTCATTTCAATGATGGGTTTGTCATTTTTTTCAATATTTGACCGAGTACAGAAATCGTTTTATTTTCATTGTTCAGAATGACAGAACCATTAGCAAGGGGTGAAGGATGGTGCATGGGTGATGTTTGATTCACCGTTTGCAACATTAGGATGGTTTGCACTGTCATGTGTTTGTTGTGAAAGGTGTGTATGCCGTCTATAGTATGCCGTCTATGTATTTTTAAGCACGCTGGCTAACAAATGCATTTTGTTCCATATTTAAGCGAGTTTCACTAATCTTTTAATTTTAATCATCTACATAGACAGAACCTTTCGTCAGCATTGTAATATGAAGTTTCATCTACGTGATGCATTGTTTTATTCATTGAAAGTTACGTTGTTAGTTTGCGCACACAGCTGAGAAACGCTGATTTTCGTTCGCTTCGCTCACTCAATCAGCGCCTCACCTGACCCAGACTCCATGCAATTTCATATGGATTTCCACCGTAAATAAATAAATACGCCTTTGTACCATGGGTTCGTGTATGCTATTTTTTTCTTGATTGTGCGAAGCAAGTAAAGCATTGTTTTATTCATTGAAAGTTACGTTGTTAGTTTGCGCACACGGCTAAGAAATGCTAATTTTCGTTCGCTTCGCTGACTCAATCAGCGCCTCACCTGACCCGTACTCCATGCAATTTCATATGGATTTCCATCGTAAATAAATAAATACGACATTTGTACCATGGGTTCGTGTATGCTATTTTTTTGATTGTGGGGAGCAAGTAAAGCATTGTTTTATTCATTGAAAGTTACGTTGTTAATTTGCGCACACGGCTAAGAAACGCTGATTTTCGTTCGCTTCGCTCACTCAATCAGCGTCTCACCTGACCCGGACTCCATGCAATTTCATTTGGATTGCCATCGTAAATAAATAAATACGCCTTTGTTCCACGGGTTGTGTATGCTATTTTTTTTCTTGATTGTGGGGAGCAAGTAAAGCATTGTTTTATTCAATGAAAGTTATGTTGTTTGTTTATGCACACAGCTAAGAAACGTTGATTTTCGTTCGCTTCGGTCACTCAATCAGCGTCTCACCTAACCAGGACTTATGCACTTTCATATGAATTTCCACCGTTAATAAAGAAATACGCCTTTGTACCATGGGTTCGTGTATGCTACTTTTTTACTTGATTGTGGGCAGCAAGTAAAGCACTTTCAATATTTAACGGAGTTTCACTATTCCTTTAATTTTAATCGTCTACAACGACAGAACCTTTAGCCAGCGGTTTAATATTAAGAAGCATATACCTGAACTGAAGCATTGTTATATCCATCGTTTCAGTTTATTGGCAACAATCAGTTTTTAGTTTATTGCCAACAATCATTCCGTTTACAATAATTGAATACTGTTATTATTAGACGGGTGACTGGTTGTTGTCGATAATCAACGCAGCATTGTTACTGTTATTATAATACAGGTGGCCGGGTGTTGTTGGCAATCAACGCAGCATTGTTACTGTTGTTATTAGACGGGTGTCCGTCTTTTTCGGGTGGCCGTTTTACAACACTGCAACTCTTTTTTTTTAATGTAGATTCTTCGTTTAATATCAAAATTGTTAATAATTTAAGCCTAAAGTAGAAGGGTACCAAAGAGTTTATCGGTTATAAATGAAGAATTAATTATAAAACATAATTTAGGAAAATTCCTTGTCAGTTTGCTTTGTCAGTTGTTGACCAAAAATAACAAACTGTGGGAGAGCTACCTAATTAGACTGAACCAAAGACTAAGGGAAGCTGGGGAACTTTGGGGTTAAGTTAGGGCAAATAGGCTTAGTTTAGGTCGGGGGAAAGGCCTAACCACAATTGGGCCTACTAAAGGCCTAAAAGCCAAAAATCCCCCTAACTAGGGAACCTAGCAGGGGTTGAAGGAGGACCAGCCGGGTGGCTGGCCCGAAGGCTTTCTGATTTTCCCATGCTGGCCCCCTTGCTTAAATACGATTTGGTTGCCCCTGACAACCGTGAAATGGCCAGGATATTATGGGTAATAGAAAGTTTTAGGGGGTTCTAGATGCAGGAACCGGAAATTAAATCATTAGACATAGATAATGTCCACCTATGTAAGAACGGACACCCAAGACTAAGATTGGCCCCAGCAAACATGAAAGTAAACAAGATTTGCGACATACTCCACCACCTACACGAAGCTCTGAAAAAATTACACATCGCAAATCTTGTGTCTAAACTTGAACACATACATACATCTTGTAACACTCTAACCATGTTGAATTTTTATTGAAACAATTGTCTGTAAAGCTGTAAGCTGAAAGAAAAACACATACATTCAAGTACATGTCACTAATATGAAAGCTGTTGAAAAAAAGTATTCCCAAATGTACATGAGAAAATAGTACCCTTTAAAGACGGATTTACCGTCAACACCTTGTCTAAATGACTACGAATGACAACTCTACACGAAACTCCTCTGCACACAAACTACGAGGTCCGAAGACTGACTCTTACACGAAAACTACACTGTCCCAAGACTACACTAACGACTCAACAAAAAACGACTACAGCTGACATATTGATACTCCTTCAAGTACGGACTTGAAACTACAAATTACGATGCACCTCAAAGGATCGAAAAAAAACATGGTTTAAGAAACCCAAAACTACTAGAATGACTCACCAAAATTCGACACATCTCTCAAAATTAAGTTAGTTCTGAAAGCCGAAAATTAGGTTGATTTATGGGAAAAAAAACCCTTTGGGGAAAAAAACCGTTGCAGAAATATTGCTCTTCATGAGCATACCAAACACAAATTGCATGAAAGGCAATTGAAATTGCCATAAGGCAACCAATGCTAAAAGTAAGTGTTCCCCCTTTACTAAACCATCCGAAATTCTAAAGTAGGCTTTACAGCCAAACTAAGCCTTAAATAAAAATTTGTCCGAAGTAAAAACGTTTCCGTTTTACCTCCCAAGTTCAAAACCCAAAAAATCCAAAATAGGCCTAAAAATAGGCTTAACGCCAAAAACCCTAAAAACGGATTCCCAAGACCCTTCTGCATATGCCTACCAAATTTCAGCAAGATCTGAAACGTTAGGCTTAACTAGTAGCATAGGCCTAACTACACAATGGAACTTAAGGCCCAGGCTTAGCCATTGCTCGGCTTACCCACGTTTCGCCTTAAGCTCCCAAAAACCTAAAAAGGGCCTTACAAAAACCCAAACAAGAGAACCCTAACTTGGGCCTAACTAAATTCGCAGTAAAGCCAAAGGACACAAGATCAGTTCCCCGGTTTCGGCACCATGACCAAAAATAACAAACTGTGGGAGAGCTACTAATTAGACTGAACCAATGGGGTTAAGTTAGGGCAAATAGGCTTAGTTTAGGTCGGGGAAAGGCCTAACCACAATTGGGCCTACTAAAGGCCTAAAAGTCAAATATCCCCCTAAATAGGGAACCTAGCAGGGGTTGAAGGAGGACCAGCCGGGTGGCTGGCCCCAAGGCTTTCTGATTTTTCCATGCTGGCCCCCTAGCTTAAATATGATTTGGTTGCCGCTGACAACCGCGAAATGGCCAGGGTATTATGGGTAATATAAAGTTTTAGGGGGTTCTAGATGCAGGAACCGGAAATTAAATCATAAGACATAGATAATGTCCACCTATGTAAGAACGGACACCCAAGACTAAGATTGGCCATTGGCCCCAGCAAACATGAAAGTAAACAAGATTTGCGACAGTTGTTTCGCCTCTAGAGTTGCATTTTTTCTGCAGTTGGTGCTGGACAATTGTAGGCGGAGCTAGCAGAGCTTACCTTCAAACTCCAAATTCACTTAAAAGTTTACCCTGTTCCAAAAATAATTTTTTTTGAACTGGTATTTATTTACCGTGAACCGCCTTGTATTTTGCGATTTATTTATCCGCTGGATATATACCTTTATTGTTCATTATATGTGTCTATATGTCCATAGAACTTGCGAATTCTCATTAAAATTTTATTCAAATATGTACCTAAAGCACGAAAATTATTGGAACCATGCCTACCATTTTAAAATAGCGAAACCGTCGTTTTACCATTGGATGTCCATTGCGGATATGCAAAATACGTTAGAACTTTCCCTGCAAAAATATCATTGCGTCAGGAGCGTCTCTGCTTTCGTGTGCAACCACGAAACCTGCTCTGCTCGTAATGCATATGCTTAGACGTCGTTTTGACAACTAGGGAAATTTCGCAGACTGGATTTGTCATTTTATCTGGACATATTATAATTTGTTGGCAATTATCTTACAATTTTATTCATTGGATCACTTAGCACAAATCGTTTCCATTTTTACAGCATTTGATCTCAGAAGCTACGATCACAATTGACTTATTGGTAAACGATCGTTATTCACATGTTGTAGACATACAGAGCCCACTAGGATCCAGTTTTGTTAATATGATTCGGCCATCATTAGGCTTAGTTTGTTATTGGCTTAGTTCACAGGGTGGATTCTTCATGCCTGAATCATGCTGGAAATTGAAATGTCGCCATTTTAAGGGAAAGATTAAGCAGAGTGGCACGATGGTTGCTGAGATTTATTTTCGACACACACTATTGGCTTGGTTCACTGCATGAATCATTTACATCAGAACCTTACTTGAAACTGTTATCACCGATTTGCTAGCCAAGGTTTAGCTAAGGAAGTAATATTGAGGCGTAAATGGATTCGTACGTTTTTGATATACCTACAGGGGATTGAAGACCCACAATCCTATTGGAAATTAACCCAGATATGCCTGAAACTATTTTTTTGGAAAATCTTAGATTTTCCAATTAAAACTCATTATTAGGAAGAGTTAGAAAATAGACAACATTAAAAAAAAGTTCACGTTAACCGTCTTCAAGGAATGCACAGTGCGTATATTGACCTACATGTAAAACCTTCATGTATAAGACACCTACAGAAGGCTAATATTGTTTTTTAACCCTACTATGTACGGCACCGAAGAAAACACATTACAGGAAGGCTTGCATCACATTTCCTACATTGCTTATTGTTTTTTTTTTGCTGGTACTAGCATAAACATGCCTTGTGTACACCTGTCCTACATATAGGACGCGTACATATAAGAGTTCTATGTGTAGGGAAATACCCTTATTTGACCGTGCAATTCCTGTAAGTCTCTTGGAGTAATATCAAACAAAGCACCATATGTGAGATGATGCTACATGAGATTTCCTAAATTTCGTAGAGATTATTTATAGCTTTGTGGTATCATTAATGGCATACTGGTCCTACACAAAAGAAGGTCTCTATATTTAGGATGCCTACACATAGACTAAAACAACTAGTTAACCCAGCTAGGTATACAGGGTGGTCAAAAAGTCTGGTCACGTCAAACATCTCAGGAAGTATTGGTCCTAGAAAGGTAAGGTTTATATGCTGAAATATGTCACATGAGGCAAGTCTTATACATCAGCCAGAAAGACCTTGTATCCCCCTATCAAGGTCATTCAATTTCTATTTTTGGAACCGAAGTGATACGACATAATATTCAATTGCAAAGTTGTACGGGCTGACAAAATAAAGTTCATACAGAAAGCAGAACTGAAATAGCTTCATAATTACAAGCTTTATGAACAAAACAAGAAATACATTGAAGTTAAGCTAGCAAAGGGTAACCAGACCAATGCGTACCCCTTTTTCACTAATAGACTAATTCAGTATTTTTTGCAACATGTACTAATAGCATAAGTGGAGTACTGCTGAAAGTCATTTCATAATTATGGAATCATGGTGAAAGCATACCAACTGTGCTTATCAAGTTATCAAGGACCGTGGTAGTGGTCCTTATGTAAGCCTCAGCATAAACTTCCATGTTAGACGTCAAACTTTGAGCTCCTACAGTTTTGGCCAGAATTGACATAGACCAACGAAATTCGGTATTTGGGGTTGTGTTGCAACTATTTCACTGCATTACAAATTTTAATGACAACAATCAAACCGTTCGGCGCCCACAGTATGGCCATTTCTTGTTGTTGTTGTTGTTCTTGTTGTTCTTGTTGTAGTGGGAACTCTTTGCCCTCATCTGGAGACCGAACCTTTGAACCAATTTTCAAGTTCTATAGCTTAAAACGTAGGTATGGACAAGGCCTAGGGCCTTTTGCAGGCTATTTTAATGTAACTACAATATTCTTGACACGGAAAGCCAAATGGTCTGAAACTTTTGCTCTCACCTAGAGACCGAACCAATGACTCGATTTTCAATTTGTTAGCTTAAAATGTAGGTATTAACACCGACCAGGACCTTTTGAACCCGATTTTGATGTGACTGCAGTATTCTAGTCGGCAGAGCAATTCTGTGGCGTTTTGACAAAGGGGCATAAGTCCATTTTTTGGAAGGCTTGTCTATACATCCTCTTTACTTTGACAAAGATAGGTTAGTCCACCCTAGCATTTTCTAGCCTATTTTGTATATGTACGTTGGAGATAAGGCCATAAGCAGTCAATATAATATGACAAACGGAGTTAAGTCCAACGTACCTCCTTTTGTTCCAAAAATGGACTTATGACCTTTTGTCAAAACTCCACAGAATCATTATTACAGAGCACTGGGCAGAAATCATTATGTACTCTTTGCTCTCACTTGGAGTTCGAACCACTGAACCGATTTTAGAGTTCTA
Organism: Lithobius niger; assembly: GCA_023313725.1. Lineage (NCBI taxonomy): Eukaryota > Metazoa > Arthropoda > Chilopoda > Lithobiomorpha > Lithobiidae > Lithobius > Lithobius niger. The sequence goes on along the minus strand of JAHWFP010213947.1, from coordinate 8,954 downwards.
TAGCTTAAAACGTAGGTATGGACAAGGCCTAGGGTCTTTAACATGCTATTTTAATGTAATTACAATATTCTTGACACGGAAAGCCAAATGGGCTAGAAATTTTGCTCTTACCAAGAGATCGAACCAATGAACCGATTTTCAATTTGTATAGCTTAAAATATAGGTATTAACACCTACCAGGGACTTTTGAACCCGAATTTGATGTGACTGTAGTATTCTCGTCGGCAGAGCAACTATTATTGTAGAGCACTGGGCAGAAATAATTAAGTGGAGTAACAAATTTTTGCAGAAATTTTGCAGAAAACATAAATTTGGTGCACAAGTCTTTCTTACCAGTAAAAATCGAACCAGCCATGGAAATATGAAATACCCCAAAGTAGCAGCATGAAACGAATCAGCCATGGAAAAGATTCTCTTATAACAGTTATTTTAAGGTGATTACAATGTTCATTTCTGTGTTATTCTTGCTGAAACAAGAAAAAACAATACGGGATATTAGTATTAAAAAACGCTTACACGTATAAAATATTGATGTAAGCCTTAAAAAACTTAAAGCCTTAAAGGAACAGATATTAGAAAAAGACATGTAAGCCATCAGCGTCGCACTAATACGTGTAAAAGAAGCTCCAGCTTGTTTTTTGGGTTGCTGGAGATTCTTTCACACGTATTAGTGCGACGCTGATAGCTTACATATATTTTTCTAATATCTGTTCCTTTAAAGCTTTACGTTTTTTAAGGCTTACGTCCGTATTTTATACTCTTAAGCGCTTTTTAATACTAATTAAAGGTAAATCTCGCATACAGTGTTACAGCAAGCAAAGTTTGCTTCACTGCAATGCCGTTCTTCTTTGTTCGTATCTCCCGTGATTATGAAGCTATTTCAGTTCTGTTTTCTGTATCGGGTTTACTTTGTCAGCCTCCACAACTTTGCAATTGACTTTATGTCGTATATCTTAGAGTTCCAAAAAGAAAAAGTGAATGACCTTGATAGGGTGATTCCAGGTATTCTGGTTGATGCCGTGGGACTCGCTGCATGTGACATATTTCGGCATATCAGCCGTACCTTTCTATGACCAATACGTCCTGAGATGTTTGCTTTACACAAAAGTTTTCCTCACACTTGCGGCGTTGTGTAGAATGTTTGTATGGTATTCAGGCCTTACCTTCTTCTGCCCTGTATAGAGGAATGACAAGTCAGTCGTTATGAACAAAATATAAATTAGAGTGCTCCTAAACTGAGGATTTGCTTAGGCGTCGTTAAATACAGTTTCTGTTTTCCTCAAGAAGAACTGCAGTCACTCTATGACGAACAATTAGATTGTCTTTCTTTTCCTGGTGAATGTAGTGAAGATGTCACCAGTTTTGGTTTCTGGCTGGCTCACACAGTAAGAGCAGGATACAATATTTTCGTCCAAATATGATATATATAAAGTATGATAACTTAAAGACATGACTAGACTTAGCAATACAATAAAATGACTAGACTTAGCAATACAATAAAAGAAAGTATTTCAGCTAATTAGTTCAGGATTTTTGGAGAATGTGAGCTACCAATAAACTGCAAATAAAAACGGTTACAATACAGACTAAACAAAGGCATCAAGAGAGTGAAACATCGAGTTCAAACAATAATTATAATTCATCCAGTGACATAGCACGAGCTAAACGAAGACTCATTTATTTCCGTTAGGAGACTAGTAAGCGAATATTACAATCGTTTTGCAAAGAAACGGAGTGGGTTGAGGTTTACGGCAATTGAAATGAGGAATTGAATGTTTATGGCAAAAATAAAAACTGTACTAAGCACACTTTTACAACTTGGCAGAATATAACGTTAATTTTAGACATCAATTTCTTTAGTGTCATGCCTTGCAAAAACTAATCTCAATTTTTGTGTTTAATCGTTCCTTAATTCTGATTGCCTAATACGACGATGGCAACAGGATTAACATATTTCATAAATTACACGTGAAAAAATCTAAGCATTTGACTATATAGAAAAAAGGTGCATATACTCATCTGCAGAAATAAACTTAGTTTACGTGGTATTCCAAGAAACAAATTGGAAAATTACTCGTTCAGAGCTGAGTCTTGACTTCCCAAAATGTTAAATAAAAAATCTCCTTGTTTGCACGAAATTATTTTGAAAATAAAAAACAAATAATATTTCAGTTGCTGTTACTCAAAACAATGTATACTGCCCATAAAGTAACTGGCGATGTGCATACAGTCATTTTAAAATCAAACTTTGTGGAAACAAAGCCGTCTTCAAAGTGAATACCATTTTTTCTAAATAATCTTTTTTGCTTTACACGTTACACCTCTTTCAAGCAAATTTTGTAAACTTTAAGTAAATATGTTGGTCATTCAACATGACATTTCGTGAACATGATTCTGTTTTATTTTTTCAGATTACCGTACATGAAACAATCTTCCCGGTTTCCTGAATGCAAGACAACAAACCATTCTACTGAGATTTACATTGAAACTATGAGATATTTACTGGACAATGAATTTCCACTCCCTAAAGGATGCTCATGCCCCAGAAAATGCCGAAATGTATGGTACTCGCTTGTTGATTCAAAAAAAACCGCTTACCCCAACGAAGGAATACGAGTAACTTTAAAAATATCCGACAATAGATTTCTGGTGATACGTGAAGTGCGATCATACCCACCTTTTAATCTGCTTTGTGATCTTGGCGGAACACTGGGATTATATTTCGGATTTGGTGTATTGCAAATGGCAGAAATTGGTGTTGTCAGCATTAAAAAGCTAGGTCGTACTCATTACCATGGATTGGGTTCATTATTAAGATACAGATAGACCCCATAGGCCGTGTTTTTTTTCAGCAAGGTCGGTTGGCTTGTTGCCAAAATACGGTTGAGAATCAGCTAAGTTCGGCTATCCCGTTATATTTCCTGCTGAGATTCGGTTGTTGGATTGATTCGTGAGGCTAAAAAAATATTATTCCTCTGTATGTCTCGCTTGCTTGTATATCGCTCTTGCTAGGACTAGCTTATTACTGCATGCTAGATTGATTATAGTCTGGTCATACATGGTTATTTATTGTAGCTCATTTAGGAAACTAACCGTATAGCTTTGGTTTTGTACCTCTATGTGTTTTGCTTAAAATATTACTTTACTCACAACACTTAACAGAATTTATTATTTTTCAAACCGAGAAGAGATTGTTTTGAGGTGACAAGAGTATCAATTATATAAGGGTCCACCGTGTCGACTTCACGTTGCTGTCGACTAGAAATGTACGGATATCAGTGACGTGATATTGACGCAAAATTATGTTGACTGCAGTTGGGTTAACAAATAATTACTCTGCCCACGAAATTCGTGTATGTTGTTGATGGGTTTCCATATTACGGACAACGGCTGTGAGTTGTGACTCGAAACAGCCACTGTTACTGCACAGAGTAGGTTATTGACTTCAGCTAAAGCCCAGTTTTTTTCCATGCCCTGCGTATGGCTAGACGAATTTTTCTGGCCGGGTAAATGTAATATGTTCGTTTACGCAATATATTCGGTGACTGCCTCTTACAGTGGTGGCATACGGGTAAATATACAGACGAGAGAGTTAGAAAGTCATTTTCTAATAGCGCCTTATTATCACCCATAAAGTGGACTGCAGATGCATAACTGTTAATAAGATTAAATGAATTTGGTAATACGTATTCCGAAATTTATTTTCTAATTTCCACGGCATAATTACAGAGATCTTTGCATAAGATTCCCTGTCTGATTGGTCAAGCAATTCTCCTGAAAAAATTGGGACTCGATTCATACTTGATTTAAAAAATCTTGTTTCACATTCATGCAAGTAGACGTGTTTTTCACAGAAATTCATACTAAAAATGTACAAATTTCCTCCTTCCTGTTGTACCTAATCTTATTATTGTGGATTACATAAATAGCTGTAATTTATTATGTTGCATTGGTTTATTTATTAACTGTAACGTTGGCAACATATGCTGAGGTGAACCTTTGGGTTGTCCTATTCTAAAATAAAACACACACCTCAAATTTAAACATGGTAGATTGGGACACAAGCCAAGATTTGATGACATCTTCAACGTCAGTCCAATCCACGTAAATACGAGGAAGGTGATCAATAGACTCTTACGTTTACACAGAAAAGTAGTGGTTTGGTTCGAGCATCCGATGAAAAAAATCAAGAACCACGCTAATTGACTGCCCGCCAAGTGTCATTAATTGTCACACCTCATTGTGAGAAACTGCTCATTATTTCAATCAGAATTTTTACTTTGTTTTCCACTGACCAAAAGCTGTTCGCCTTAGAACTTATGCTGTCACACCCACCAAAAAAAAAAAAAAAAAACACCAAACCAGGTATAGTTCAAAGATAAAATAAAAACAACCCATTGCTTCGGTAATAATAGTCACGTTTTTATACTATAACGTCTGAAGTAATGGTCGGTGGGATCAGCTTGGTAGTTGTTCATTTGCGAGAGCGATATTACTACTTTCCAAACTGAACATGTGTTGGTCAGTACATGCATGGTTATGCTTGGTGCACCATGAAGAAAACTGTTAGCAGCCATTTTTACTCTGATATCATTGCTTCAATTGGCTAAAGAGTTGTGGGTTCCATCACCCTAGTGGATTTTGTTACTCCTATCACTTTTATTGTAATTTTTTTATTTCGTCTATTTGTTGCCATTGCCCAGTTAACCATTAGTCATGAGTTTTTAATAAAGCTACAGCTTCTTTTTGTCTAAGGGGATATGCCTTTGTGTCTTGAAGTAACGGCCTAATGTTCATATCTAACATATATGACCAATACATGTTTACTACTGATATTATGAACATCTAAAGTCAGCCATGTATTTTTATACTATGAATTTTGTGGTGACAATGTGCGTCTTTATGTGCGTTTTTGATAGTGAACTTATGCCCGCCCAGTAGGGTGTTGTTTCGCTTTGTTCTTTCATTTCCTGAAACCCTACTTAACTAACAAAGGCACTTGACATGTATATACTTCCACTATTGGGTTTACGGAACTCTAAGGCACGCCATGCATTTTTAATCATTTCTTATGACGAAATAGAATACAACCACACACAATAAAAAATACAACCATAATTTTTAAACAATGTGAATTGTTGTATCTTGTTCTTTGATGTAACTAGCGCTGTTCCTAATGAAAGAACAGTGTTATCAGCAGATGCATCCAGTCAGCGCGTTGATGTCACAATTCGACGCCACCTGCTCCGGAAGTTGCTTTTCCCTCCAAGAGGAGCGAATTGTACCTTCTTGTCTAAATTTGTAACGTTCTTTTGTGTTACCCTTGAAGGTTTGTCACACGCACGGCGCCATGGCGCCAGTCTTTAGGGTTATCAGTGTGACACAGGGAGGTAGTTAGGTATGTAACAACTACCAAAAAAAATGCAAATCATACTACTACTGTTTTACATCGAAGTTAAACGGTCGTACGAAAATGATATTCCGTTTGCTGGTTGTAGTGCATTAAAAAAAGAAGAAAAATATGTAGTATTCCTTATATGAGCTCTTTCCTTAACGGCAGAAAGTGTTTTGTTAGTTATAAATGTCATGTTCATTAATTGCATAACATTAATAATAATAAAAATACAAAATATTTTAACGAACAAACATACTGCAACTATTTTATGCCCAAAGTAAAACGTGGTACGAAAATACTATTCACTTTGGTTGTTGTAGCGTGTTAAGAAAAAAAAACCCTGACGTTTTCTTGCTGCTATAGTCTGTTCCACATTATGTTTTCAGAAAACTTACTGTATGACACCACGTTTTCTTCCAATACGAGTGCAAAAACATGTAAATATCGCACTCGTAGACTCTAACAGTAACTGTGTAGAGTCTGCAATTGTGATATCCACATGTTTTTGCAATCGTAGCGCAAGGAAACGTGGCATCATACAGTTAGTTTTCTGCAAGCATAATGTGGAACAGACTATAAGAAAGGTTGATCTTTGTAGCAAGACAACGGTTTCTTTTTGGTTAGAAGCGTTTTCATTCTTGAAACTGTACGTGTTCATGATGTAGTTGTTGTTGTTGTTTAATTTCAGGGAGCATTAAACCATAGGAGTAGATCTTAAACCCAACCCAACCCCAACACTGCCTACTCCTTCGATTAAACCGAACTGTTCGGTCTGCCCCACAACGATGAGAAGGACGATTTAGACTGACGATACAGACGCACGATTGTAACAATGGAAAAGAATGGAAAAGGAAAACACAGGATTTACACCTCGAAGGATACCAACAGACTCCGAGCCACATACGAGGTTTCTGTTGGGATCCAAGGAGGTGTAATTCTTAGATGCATTCTTAGATGCATTGTTGCAAACCACGGGCCATGGTCACTTGTTGTGTCCTATAAATGTATACCACAGTTTTCTTTCCCTCCTTTCCCTTTTTCGAATTCTGGTTGGGACACTTTTTCAACGTCTTCGAACAGATGGCGCTACTTACCAAACCTGCCATGTCGCCGTCTGTTGATGTCCTTGGACTACAGATTCGCGTTATAACGCTTTTTCCAAAGTTTTCGAAGAGATGACTCCACTTACCAGAACCTGCTGCACCGCTATTTGGATCATATTTTGGCGTATTATTGTGGCACCAAAGCGGCAACAAAGTTTTAGTCTCGTTGAATGTGCCATTGTCGGCATTTGTGCTAAAAAGAAAAACCGTTTCTTCTAAACCAGACAACTTTAAACCAAACGACGACAGGTTCATTATTCAAATTGGCAGCCTGATACGATGAAGAGGCGGATTTATTTTCTAAATGTTCACTTCCAGAAAGGTGTTGAATTGTTTTTAAGTGGGCTACAACAATCGTTCTTTGGCGTGGTACCGAGGAACACGTGTTTAAAGGATTAACTTAAACATGGGATTACTTGCTTACTGAATTCTGGATTTCTCATTGAAAGGTTTTTTTTTTAGCTTTCAGTCAAACATACGCATGC
>JAHWFP010213944.1:488-12710 GCA_023313725.1 Lithobius niger | reverse complement strand
TCACTAATAAAATAGTAAGATAAAAATAAAGCTATGCCGTGGATTACATTCTTCCTTCGGATTTTTTCCTTTGGATTTTATATCCTCTGGATTTTCTTTATTTGGTTTTATTTTCTTGGATTTCCTTTGCCGTTTAGCCACGTAACGGACTGGTTCACAGTCCTCGGTTATATTCACTTTGTTTTCATAATTTCATGCTCATGCAAATTATATAAAATCAAGATTGTCTCTTTACAATTTCCAGCAACTCCCTGCCAATCTACAAAATTTAATAACATTCCATTAGATTCATCCATTCATTCTTCACATTTTACAACCACTTCCAGACGTCACATTTTTTTTTTTTTACAACTTTCCAAACCACAACTATGTTACATCCTTTTCAAAATTTGCATTTCTCATTCCAACTGCTTAATTATTCATGTAATATAAGTTACCTCATTTCGAAAAATAATAATCAATTCTATTTTCCAACAATTTCCCAAGCAAATTCATTCTTGAACAACAGTAATTTTAAGATCATGTACAGCTCATGGCTTAAAATTTCATAATTTCTCATCAATTTGAACTTTATTAAATTTCATTCATTCATATAGTTTATTAAAATTACCAAATTTATCCATTCACACACATATCAAATCACACATCTGTAGTACTCAATTTCCCTGGAAGCTTCGCTCCAGCTATTAAGAGCTTGTCTTGTTTTCGGTAACGCTTTCAAATTGCTATCCCCAACCAATTTGAAGATACCCCCACGTATTTTCATCACGTGAACCAACTTTATGCTAAAATCAAACAAAACAATCATGTGATTTCCATATAAAATCCACATGTTGTCCTTGAATTTTCGTTTTTTGTGCCATTTTTCATAAATGTCCTGATTTTATTTCCAAATCAAATTCATTTTATTCTGTTGAATCTCCTTCAACCCTAATCTCATGTGAATCGTGCTCTTTTGAGACGTCTTATATCCAGACAGTTTTCCAAATTTTTTGTTCTACGTTCAAATTTTCGGCCATGAGGATCTTTCTCACCCCCTGCCCTTCGCAGTGATGCACGTCACAAATCCACTTTTACACAATTACAACTGAGTTTAGTCAGTTCACAAACTTCACCATTATCCTTCCATTTTAATTTAGAATATCCGTCATATTTGAATCTGCGTACTACAACAATTTGCTTCCTCGTGAATGACCGTGATTGCTTAAAAATCTTCCAATCCATTAATTTTCTTGCATGATTCTCACGACAAGCATTTTGTTTGTTTGGCACAACCCCGAAAATTCAGGATAACGTAATGCACTTTATCAATTTACAAATAAAAGAAATGTTAGTATGTGTTCCTTTCCCAGGGTGCCCTATAATGCCGCCTTAGACCTTCTCACGGCCTGTCCCCCGTTCTTTATGCAAGGGCAGTGAACGACGGTAACGACGGTCCTACGATGCAAGTCGCCAACCCGACTCTTGATGAACAATTTTGTATGAGCATCAAAAGCGGCAACTTCCTAAATCAATCGCACATTCATGTTAAAATTGTTCGATTTCCGATTAGTCTCGCAAATCGAACTGCGATTCTATACCTCACATCACCAACCCTCCTAACTCTATATCACACTGTATTACAGAGAAGGAGAGTAACATGCATTTGAAAACAGAAAGTTCATGTCCCCAACTAAGTTCATGCAATTATTTTCCCATTTTATTTTCCATCTAACCTGTTCTGTAAGGTGTACTAAAATTTTAATTTCGTACTTTAATTGAACGATCCCGTGCTTGTATCCCAAGGGACCCTGTCCTAGTTTCTCGTGTGTGTACTTGTGTGTTCTTCGTACTAATGTTTCTTTAATTCAAGTGTCATTTTAAACGTCCCCAAATTACCTGTTTAAGTCTGCAATTAGTCATAGTGTTATCCTTGACTGGACCACCCCTGTCCAGTCAATTTAATTTGTGTCATGGTACCTCTATGCCCTGCCGGTATCATTCGTACAGTCATAGCCAACTAAGTTTGAAAACACAAAATATTTGGGACATGTGGATACGGCCACCTCCCCCTCGCATCCACTCTTGTAGCTAAAGCCAACGTGTGGGAAAAGTCGTGTGGTCTCATTCACACATAAATTACACAAACATGTCATGTATTTTAAAATTACATTCCAAAAGTCCCATTTTTACAACGTTAATTCTATACATGATTACGCCTCATTACCAATCATGTATGTGGCGTTTACCATTCCGGCCACTTTTTAAATCAAATTGAAAACTACGTAAAGGTGTACATGATTAATCCCCATTACCGATCATGTATGTGGCGTTTACCATTCCGGCCACTGACATCGACAACCAGTTCCAACCTCGAGTGTGGGGGAAAGGAGGAAGGGGGGTTTCCCATTTGTGCTCCCCTTGTATCGTAAAGACATGCGCATGGATTAACATCACCTGAATAGGCGATTTCTGTCAATATCACTTATCTTTTAATTCATCCATGTCCATATATTTCTCCCCACATGTGCCTTTCCAACAGCCATCTCCATTCTCTGGTCATCTGTGCACCCTGGTCTTTATAGCACCTCTGCAATCAATTCAATTCACAGGAAGAAAAAATTACAACAGTTCTTATTTCATGGATACATCAATTATTCAGTATTTTTAGGCTACACCTAGCCTTATGTCCGCTGTCCTGTAATAATTTTTTTAATAAAATACATTTCCCCAATCTCTGTGTACATGTTTTATTTATTTCCTATGTATTTCCTTTCCGTCGGATTTATTTCCCGGCAAGAGGGTGTTTTTAAGAAGGCTTAGAAAGTGACCACAGCCACAGTTTTTGTCTCTCATGACCTCAATTTAAGGTCACCAAGGTCTTGCAAGGGTTATTTTTGTCAACAGAGGGGATGCGACACGGATGCGGCGCCACAAAGGATACCCCTTGCTCTACTTCGGTCTCTACGTCAGAAAGTGGGTGGGATCAACCCACTGCCGTTTTGACAGCTTATTTACAACTGACTGATGCGTGAGCTACAAGCATTGGTAGTTTCGATTTCGGAGGGTGACAGTTTCGCCCATGGTCCTTCCGACGTCACCTCTGACCCAAATTGTTTGCCCACTCACGTGAACTCCCAAATTTAGAAATTAAAGTTTGACAGTTGCTTTCTCATACGAATTTGTATTTCTCCCCTGTTTGGTTGTGTTTTTCTTTTCCTCGCAAGTGTTCCTTTTACGATGGGCCCCAAGAAGCGCTCGTCTACAGCTAGAAAATCTTCCGCCCCCGTTCCGACCCAAGCGCCATTCAATCGAACCGATCAACTTGACGTGGAGTTCCGTAGCTACCTACAACTCCAGACTAACAACACCGAACTCTTTTACCGTATGGGCCAGAATTATTTGGCGAGCCCTTATGCTATCACCCGACCCCTGCCTGTCACCACCTTCTATCCGCCTGTTCAATCCGGGGAAGAAATGTTCCCGTACATTTTGCGAGCATTCAACATCAACCTGCAACTTACTGCCGGCCTCCCACTGCCTACCCCTTTGGGCGCCCCGCCTGTAGAAAGCCTATTTGCTCGGCAACTGCGTCACTTTGGGCACTATAGCCAGTGTGATCCCGGAAACGGTCCCATTTGTCCCCATCTTCGATATCCTTTCTTCCTTCTGTTCCCCCGACCAGAAGAACACTTTGAGCACTATGAATTGAGAGCCATCACCCAAGAGACGCAATACCTCCTCATGGAACATCAACGGATGTTGACCCCCGATGCCCTGCCTGCTCTGGTTCCCTTGCGCTCTGGGCCCAAACCTCAACTAGGACACCCAGGCCCCACATCCACTAGCCCCGGCCCTGAAATCCCATGTCCGCCCCATTGCGAGGATTGCCGCAAGGAACGAGGTAAGTTTCCAACCAATTTGAGTAAAACGTATTTCAATTCAAAATCCCCTTTTTCATATTTCATGTTTTCTTCATAAATAATACACAATTAGCCCAAAATAGGCCTATACTATTCCAAACAATTTAAAATAAATACCAATCATGCCCAATTTCATGATCCCACAACCAAAATTAAAGTTTCCCACAATTCCTTTGGTAACGGCAAAAATTAGATTTTCATTCTTGCGTTTAGGCCTGTCGCCCAATCGCAAGCATCTAACTTATCCTTGCAATTAGGCTCATGGTCCAATTGCAAGAATTTCCAATTTTAATTTTTTTTTTCCGTGTGATTTAGTATTGACTTACTGGATTATTTGTGAAATTCCCCATAGTATTTTGAAACATTTTCCAATTTTGAAGTTGAAACCTTCATGCATTGTAGACCAACACTCTCCATTCCCTATAAGCCAAATATTTTCATGCATAATCATGCTATTTCTTTTCAGACTTTTTTTTTTTTTATTCCATAATTTAACTTTGCAAATGCAAATTCCCTGGTGAAAAAGTCCTATAAGTTACCTTGTGTCTAGACCTAAGTCTAGTCACAAGTTTCATGCAATCATATTTAAAACAATAAAAGTTGTTCAATCGCAATTGTTTCTACATTAATTCAAACAGTTGTCATCATGCACCCTTAAATTTTGATCAATTTAGTTTCCCACCTAATGCGACTTTCTCATGCAAATTAATCTTTGCCCAATCTTCACCATAACCCATGCAAAAATCATGCACCCAACTGATAACTATGTTTACCTGCTGATAACCAAACTACCGTGAACCATTAAAGTAATCAATATTCTCGTAAATCCAAAAAAAAAAAAAAATTCAACTTAAGAATTAATAGCCAATTTAAATTTTTAAATTTTGTGTGTGTTCTTATATTCAATATTCTAATTTTAGTCATACCTGCGTGGATATAATACATGCAATTTAATTGAATCCGTCTACGTATGTACTTAATATTTATATTATTGCATATTTTGTAAGGTTACAAATTTAAATCTCTTCCAGTCACAACTGTATATGCCTATGTTATGCTTTCCCATACTTGTCCAATCCTAATATTTAATCTTTCTCAAATTTATACCTATGCAAAAAAAAGAAAAATTCCATGCACCATTTTTTTTATTTTGCTTTATACTAACAATAAAATAAAATGGTATTTCGATGTTCCGTAATGGTCCGATGTTAACAGAGCGATGTTACTAGGGCGATGGTGATAGGCTACATCGCCTGCTGTTATGTGGCGAAACATGTGTCGCCCGACAAGCGTACGCCTGACTGGCGAACATGCTCGCGACCCGGCGTTTTAAGCCAAGTCGCCACCCGTGCTCAATGCCTGCTGCAGAGAACGCCGCTATTGCCAAGGCAGTTCTCTGAGACAGCCGGCGATCCACAGGATCTCCTCTGTCGCCTACACCCGCTTTAGAAAATCGCAGCAATAATGGAGGCGAATCTCTCGGCTTAACTCTTGAAGCCTAGGCCCATCCTGACCTATGCCCCATCGGACCTAACCTCCCATAGTCTAAAAAAAATCAATACGATTTCCCATCTGGAAGTTAAAGAATCCAGATTAATCCACGATAAAATTAATTTTATAGAAAAATTTTGTCAGTGTCCAAATCAACCACTTAAATTTTTTTTTTTTTTTTTGATCAAGGCTACTAGACCCAATTGTGCTATTAACGTTCCCCGTCTAAATTGTCTTATTTCCCTTATTTGTTTTAATACAGTTCCTTTTGGCAGAATGTGTAAAAAAAAAAATATTCATATAAAATCATTTGAGAAAAATAAAAAAATCCATCTAATCCATGTCCTTTTCTGCGATATTTACCAACTAATTTATTATCACATTCATTGAAGTGATTTTGTTTGTAGTGAGTGGAGAAAATCTCCAATTTCCCAATCCCATGCTTATGCCAGCTTCTTACCTGAAAATCACAAAACAGATCGGGGGGGGGGGCTTAGAGAAAAAACCCTCCTCCCAATCCGCAATTCTTCCTAAATGTTATTCCCAAATCCTTTCCCGAAATCTCCCAATCACTTTTTCTTAAAATTTGGACTTCCCCATGAATTACTTTGTTTTTCCCCAAATTTAAATTCTGAACTTTTCACAACAGCCCATTTCTTCACTTCGGCAAAAAGAAAAAAAAACTGCCTAAATTTTTGTACTTCTGAGTTTGCTATAACCCAAGTTTTCTTTTAATAAAATCCATGAATCTGCCAGTCATGCCAGTCTGCCAGTCTGCCAGTCTGCCATGATTCCAATCATATTTGAATCTCTTGATCTATGTTATTTACTTAATACCAAAGATCCAAAGATTCAAAACATACTAATTTCCATCCTTTTTCACCCTAGCCCTTTGATCCTTGTTAAATACTTTTTTATCAAGGGGCAAAGGCCCCACTACAATTGCAAAATTCTACCCTGGAAATTGCAGAAGGTAAAAAAATCAATTTAAACCCAATATCTCACCATCCCTGCATAACCACGGCAAATCCAACTACCCCTCTTTCAGTTTGCCATCTTTTCTCAAAGTAAAATTTCTAACCTCTTTAAATTTAATTTTAAAAATGTTCATGCCTTACCCACATCATGCTTGTATTTAATCTTCTACATCTGTTTCCCAAAATTTTCCTCGTTTTAATCCAAACATTTTGTACTAAATTCCTAATAAGCAAAGTTTCTAATCCTTCCTGTACAATTTATTTATTTCAGAACGCCGCAACTGGTTTGGACGCCCTCTCGGAGGCTCTCCGGGGGAAGTAGCAGCGGTGGGACAGGTCTGAGTACCTAAAGCCCACTCCACCCCACTTTGGCTTTTTGGAATGTGCCTATTAGAATTTCCCGTCCACTAAATTTTATTGTTATTTGTAGGTACAACTAAAGTGTTATAAAATCCGTTAAAACCTTTACTTCCCTCGCTTCCCTTGTACACCATTCTTGTTTTTAATTTTCACACGCCTTTAAGTCTACAGATTTTGTACTGATGAAGCCGCGTCACTCCCAGTTTCCCAACAGCCCACCGACCTTGCTAGAGAAATCTCAGGTTTTCCGTCCTCTTTGTTGCTATGCAACGTCAGCTGTTGGAAAACCCGGAGCGCCGCTGCTCATGCGCAATATACACCAACACAGTTCATTGTTCGCCGCCATCTTGTCTTTTCAGCCCAACTGGATTACGCTACTCATCATCGCCACCAGCCCTTGATTCCTCTATCTGCCTACGAAGCCTAATTTCAGGTGTATTAATACTGCTTCTAGTGTTATAACTATGCGTTGCTCCACGCTGCCTTTGCAATTACAATTCATGTTCCAATTTCCTCTGTTTAGTTTGAAAATAGCGAGCCGACCGTGGCTCTATGTATTTGCGTTTACGAGTTAGCCTACTAACTTCGTCTGGTTTATCACTATTTTCATTAGCTGCTAAGGCTTCGTTTTCAGTTGACGAATCAAAGACTGGCGGATTTTTCTCCGATGCATGGTCAAGAGGATCCAATAATCGATTAGCAATGAATTCTTGTAATTTTATTTCAGCCTCCGATAATTCCCCATTAATTTGTAAGGACACTTCGAGATCCGAAGCACCGCTAAACGGTAAGGGTTGATTCGCACCTCTCGCAAACCAAGGGCGAATGTGATTTGTATGCACTCTGAGAATTTTCGCTGGGTCCAAAAAATGTACCACTCGTACGATTACTTCATTTACGAACTCCATTATACGAAATGGTCCCGTCCAAACTCTAAGTAATTTATTAGATACCTGCCTTAGAGCCATCCAGTCCCTTACTAATACATAGTCATCAGTTAAAAAGGAATACGGCCTAGCCGTTTTATTATAAAAAGTCTGAGCCCTTACGACTGATTTCCAATTGTGCATATGCACGACCTCAAATGCTGCTTGTAGCCTACTTTCCAACCGAACGACGTAATCATCATTGTCATAAAAAATCTTAGGTGGTTCAAAGGCCAATGATGCAGGTAGCCTAAATTCACTACCAAATTGCAAAAAATGACTCGACATTAAAGTTGCCCCATTTGGAGTGGCATTTAGGGCTACACACACCATATCAAGGTATCTACACCAATCATTAGGGCAATGTGCCGTAATTTTACGTAGCACTGTCTCGATTTTCTTGTTAGTTGCCTCTACCAATCCGCCCACATGACTTACATTTGGCGTAAAATTTATTTGCTTTATTTGAAATAAAAGTGTAAGCTTAGCCATTACAGTATTCAAAAATTCCGTACCACAATCGCTGCGGATCTGAAACGGAGTACTAAATCTAGAAATTAATCTAGTAAACAATTTTCTAGCAATCGTTTCAGCCTTTTTATTTTTAATCGGAACAGCGATGACGTAACGCGAGAAATCATCCACCATACTTAGAATGTAGGAATTTTGATGATTACTCACTGACAATGGACCTATCAAATCTAAAGACCACGAATAACCAGGTTTCTGTAAGGTTTGGTACGCCCTTAGTTTAGCCTTATAAGGTTTGTTAGGTCTCGTGAAAGCCTGACATGTCTGACATGATTTTACGTAATCAGCGACATGTGCCCCCATTTTAGGCCACCAGCAATGTAGCTGAATTAAATCTAGATTCTTTTGTCGACCGTGATGTCCACTGCAGGGTGCTGTATGGTAATCTCTAATGCAAAAATTAATTAGAGAACCAGGAATACACATCTGAGGTATGTTATCCACTCTACCTTGCTCAGGATCCGCCAGCCGGATCCTATACAAAATACCATCATAATCTTTGAAAAATATATTTCTTTTATTTGGAGCGTCCAGCAGATCCTCGGAGCACTGATCTTTAAGCCGTTTTACGATCTCGCCAAGGTAGGGATCATTTCTCTGTTCCACCGCTAGGTGCGCTCTAGTCCAGTCAGGAAATTGACTTCCCAATACGGCGATCGGGATCTCTATACGTGAAAGAGCGTCTGCTACTGCAAGTAACTTTCCAGGTGTGTGACGTAAGCAGAACTCGTATTCTCGTAATCTTAGCAGGATTCTTTCAATCTTAGGAGGTAGAGATGACGAATTATATAAAAACAAAATAGCCATATGGTCCGTACTAAGGAAGAACACCTTCCCCAGGAGGTAGATCCGGAATGATTCGATCGCATGTACGATCCCCAGGATCTCTCTCATAGTTGTAGTCTCTTTTCGTTCCGACGGAGTGAGTGTTCGGGAAGTATAGGCGAGCGTATACTCTACACCCCCGTGGATCTGTGACAACATTCCGCCGAGGGCTATATCGGAAGCATCCGACTCGACGTAGAAAGGCTTAGTGAAATCTGGATGCTTCAACGTAGCAGCATTCACCATAGCCCGCTTCAGGTTGTTAAAGGCCCTGTCTTCCGCCTCACCCCACTCAAACTTACAATTCTTCCTCGTTAGCTTGGTTAAAACCAAAGCCTCCCGAGCGAAGCCCACCACATGTTTCCTGTAGTAATTGCATAGCCCCAGGTACTGGCGAACTTGTTTAGGGTTCTTAGGCACCGGATACAGTTTCATAGCCCTAAGTTTTTCTTTATCCGGATTTATGCCATGTTCGTCGATGACAAACCCTAAAAACTTAACAGATTTCCGACCAAACAAACATTTTTCTGGTGAGAGCTTCATCTTGCTCTTCCCTACAAGATCTAGTGCCTTATCCACATGACTGATGTGTACACTAAAATCTGGACTAGAAATTAGCGTGTCATCTAAATAAACGGTACAATAGATACCCAAAATATCGGCGAATATCTGCTGTGCCACAAACTGGAAATGTGCTGGAGCCGTGCGAAGCCCCATTGGAAGACGCTGAAAAATCCATGATTTTATGGAACTATTGAAAGATACCTTGTGCATATCCTTTTCGGCAAGCTTTAGCTGATAGAATCCAAACTTGAAGTCCAAACGACTGAAATATTTAGCGCCACTGAGATGCGCCATGCTCTCCGTTACAGTTGGTATTGGTACACTAATACTTTCAACTGCGCTGTTCAACCCGCGTAAATCTACGACGACTCGAAATCCCGTAGGCTTTCTACGAATTAAAAGACATGGCGACATCCAATTACTTTTGCCTTCCCGGATGATTCCGGCTCTAGCCATTTGCTCTACATACTCATCCAAAAAAGCTCTTTGGTGAAAAGGAACCCTATATAGTCTCGAACGAACTGGTTCTGAGTCACCCGTTGGAATCGGAATTTCGTATCCTTCGTAACACCCCAAATCAAATTCGTGAGTTGCAAATGTTGCTTGGTGGTTCTTTAACATACTCAAAAATTCCACCTTTTGTTCCTCCGTTAAATCAGGGAACGAGAATTTATGTTTAATTTTGTTCCAGTCCTCATCAAGCTCTTCCTTAGTCTTGGAGGGCCCTGCTTTTACTGGGGGTGCACCTAAACCTTCCGCAACGCTCCCTCCCTGCGCTGCCTGAGCGTCGACTGAAGATATCTCGATAGGCCCTGCATCTACAGAAGTCGCGTCAGTCAAGTCAGCACGTGGCGAATCCTCCTCATAATCAATAATTGCGGTGGTGTAGTGCCCAAGCACCGTCCCCGCTTTTAATTCTACGTCCGCCCCACTCATATTGATGCACATAATCGGCAAAATCCCGGTAGGACTAGTATTAACCAGCCCATGAGCAATACAAACTGGAATATCCGTAGTGTTTGGTACAAATATTCCGCTCTGTAGTTCCGGAAACGGACAATGCAAAGTTCCAGTTATGCGGGTTTCCGCATATGTCGGAATGATTTCATCCCTTAATAATGACACTAACACGTCTACATATTCATGCTTCGGAGTGCAATTCCATGTAGAACGAGGATTTTCCTCTGAATCTTCATCCGACTCTACGTTAATAGTAGCAACATGAGCGTGAACTGGCCTATACATTTCCCTATTAATAATTTCCTTGTTTTGATTATAATTACGCCACGCTTCTTCTGCTGATGATGCTAGCTGAAATTCCAACACACCTATCTTTAAAACATTATCGGCACAATTTAAAGATACAGCTATGTCTTTATTTGACATGAAATCAAACCCAATTAAGACTGGAATGTCCCCAAAAGTTCCATCCGGTACTATACTAAATTCTTGTTCCACTGAAAAATCACATTTTGAAATATTAGTCACAATTTTCTGTCCCGTTCTCACCTTCTTTTGGCCCACCCCAATTAAATTTACTGGGGATTCCATAGTAATTAATTGCCAATTAACGCTACTGTCCGCCATCAATTCCTTTGCCACGAATCATAAATCAGCGTTAGTGACGAACCAGTGTCTAAAAGTGACGTTCGTGGTTTATTTCCTATTTCAAATACTAAATGCGGCCTAGAAAACGGAACTTTTTGTTGTGCTTGTGTGCTAAGCACCGAAATATTCTCATCAGAGATCGTGATGTACTCCACTCCACTTTCAAGGTCAGTAAAGATTTCCTTTTCGTCTCTAGTTGCAATCTCTGCCGCTAGATTCCGCTCGCAGTACCATCGTGAGCCAGGTTTTGCCTGAGCGCTCACGAGCAGATCGCCGTCCTCGTTTATCGATTTATTTTTGACTATGGGCACAGCGGGTCTCCCTTCGCACTTGCTGTCCCAGAACGTTAAACAAATTGTTGGCTCGTCTACACCTTCAATGGTTGGAATCCTAATTTTCCAGTTTCTTTGCGTTAATGCCGAAAGACCAACTGATTTGCCTGCTTCAATTTCTACTTCGGTTTTGAAAAATGATTCGCTTGTATGTTTAAACTGCACAGAACGCTTTTTGCCCAAAAATGCCAAAACCACAGGTTTATTCGTATCAATGCTGTTTAATTCAGTATGAAAAGCAGTCGAGTCAATATCATCCTCAAATAAAGTTATAACTACTGAATCACAGCTTAAGTCATACTTATCATTAACTGTTTTTAATGCTGCAGCAATTTCACTTGTTAATGCCAAATTATTTTCCAGAGAAGCTGCAACATATCTAGACGGAATTTTACCAAAATAAGAAGCCAAACGTGGTAGTGCTAGCGTTCTATCTGGCAGAGATAACTTTTGTTGATGCCAATCGACATCCGAAAACAATTTTGTGAATAATGCATCCGCCTGTACACATGAAAATACTCGCACACAATTTAATCCAATCGAGTCCACTTTCTTTCCACTGATTGATGATTTGGCAGGCATTTCGGCCTGAACAGCACTGACATTTATCTCACATGAATGATTTAAATCTTCTTGCTGCTTGCCCTGTAGCCCTAGATTCCTGCTATCTAGGCTATCAACCCGTTTTTTGACTGATCATCCCCTT
>JAHWFP010213937.1:0-10234 GCA_023313725.1 Lithobius niger | reverse complement strand
TGCCCCGCCCCCAGCACCCACTTCAAAAATTACTAGAACCACCACTGCACTGAATGGATGTAGTGTGAAAGCTATTGGGGTATCCTGGTGTTCACGTGGGAATGTGTGGTTTGTAACCTGCCCTAAGCAATAAGTGTGCTGGCAGCTGGACTGGCAGTGATCCAGTAATGTGATCATGTTTGTTGTAGCTCTCTGCCTCAACCTTTTAGGGACTACACATCGTAAAAAGAGGACTAACGCTATGCCAGAAAAGAAATAACCAAAAACAATTGGTGTAGACAATTTTCGGTATTATTACATAACATCCCACTACCTTTATCAGGCAAAAAGTGTACGAGCACGTACAAAAATAACGACTACATGCTACAGTTTATGTTTGAATTTCCTCAAACATAGGAGCGTTAGTCTCTTTTCACGATATTTAGCTAGAGTAAAATGAGCCTGTTGGCTTTCAAAATATTGAAGTAGGACAACACATGCTCTCTCTATCATGTTGCACCTTGCATTGCATTGTCAAGCAATTTTCACTTACTTTTTTGTAACATAGCACCAAAAGTGTTCCAGTTACTTTAAACTAGCAAATTTTCGAATGCCTATACTGGCATTCTTCCTCAGGATTGGGCACTGAGACGCACATGCACCAACTGTCCTACTTCCACAATCTTCGAAAATTAGGCATTCGAAAATTTGCTAGTTTAAAGTAACTGGAACACTTTTGGTGCTGCGTTACAAAAAAAGTGAAAATGAACAAAAGCCAAAGTAAATCATCCGTACCATCAGGACTTGAATTGTCAAGCAAATTTTTTTTTCCGCATGTGTTTTCAGAGAGCCCTGTGCTCTTGTAGAGTTTGCGACTCAGCCTAAATTGTACTCTAAGGGGTTACAGAGTTTTGGCTGTTGAAGTCGGGAGGTTGCCTGATATTACCACCGTTTTTCGTGATTTTACACACTCCTCGGGAAGTGGCATATTGGAGTTATAGTGCATCTTGTATCGGCTGTCATGTTCTCACATGTGTGCTGGGGTGCACTTGCTTGGTAGTAGCGGGTGAAAGATAACTGAGCCTTGAAGACATGCTGATGTGTTGTGAATAAACCAGGATTTCTCTCAAAAACTATGTCAGTTAGTGGAGTAAATCATGTATGTACGGGTGACAGATTTTCACTACAAGTTTACTACAAAGCTTCAAACGATGATATTCATGTTACTAGCAAATGCACTACAGTAATAAATATTTACTAAACCTCTATAGTTGATGTAAAACAGGGACGAGCGGAGCAATGGGTGGAAACGGAGAAAATAATCCAGATTTGTAAACCTCATGCTTGACAAAGTTGTGCGCTAATTTTCACTACTGTGTTGTTGTGGATGCCCAACACGGTAGTCATCTTAAGGCTGATTTTGTTTGTATTGTTGGAGACTGTCGTTTACATTTGCTGGACGGGCAGTTGCAGTGTTTGAATTTCCTTCGGAGAGAGAGAGAGAGGGAAATGAAAACATAGTAACCCCCCGTCCAGCAAATGCATTCGACAGTCTCCAACAATACAAATAATGAAATAAACGAGTCTGAAGAAGACTAACGTGTTGGGCATTCACAACAACACCGTGGAAGCCAACTGTTAGTTGAAAATCAACACACAACTGTGTCAAGTGACTTTTAAAAGCATAACCATGAAGGCATTAATTTCTTCAATCAGAAGTAAATCGGACCGGTCTATTTTTCTTAAGGTGTTTTTACTAAAGTATTAGTCATAATCAAAACTCAAACAAATTTATGTTGTATTAAACTTTTGTTATGTGGCATGAGCACTTAGTACTCACCTTCACCAACGGATTGGCTTGATCCTGAATCAATTGTTTTCCCAGTAAGTGGATCGTCAATATCAGCATCGTCACTGTGAGCAAGTAGCCTATGAACACAGAAACCAAGACCATTACACATGAAGAATCAACAAACCAGCCAAGATTTTAATTAATCGTATCTTACAAGTTACAGTATATCGTTACTAACTTGTACAAAGTACTAATCAAACGCAAAGAGTTTGATTGCAATTTTATTTTTTATTTATTATTTGAACTTTTAGTGCAGCGTTTGATACCAAAACATTAAACGCCAAAAACTTGATGGCACTTTTTAACCCGATTGTTACTAAGGAATAATTTGTCACGCAGTGTGTTGGTGTAGATTTTTTCATCATAATATTTGTCCCACAGTAGCTCATCACACATGAATAGCTGAATCCAGGTGAAAATGTGACCAATGCTAAATTGGCTGCAACACTTGCTTTGACTGCCATGTTGACTCAGTCTCGTTGCACTGATTCATGATATATGCAATTTGTATGTGAAAGCAGACGACAGCAGTTGCGATGATGGTGTAGGTGATCGAGAACTAACAGCTCGAGTAAGGTCGGAAGATGACGAACGCAAGTAATTTTTCAAGTACTGTGTCTGTTTTGTCGAAAATTTGCCAAACTGTGTTTGTGAGGTGTTTGAACATACAGCGTAAAAAGTTTCCAACATAATGTTTTCTCAAGTTCAAAGTAATTCATCACACAGTTCTTTCATTCCACACACCTCCTACTTGTACCAACAAAAATCTCTTAAATCTCTATATGTCAAATGCTCTATCACCACTGGTGCAAAGGAGAATCACGATAGGCCGGCAAGTAAGCTGTGACGTATATGGATGAATACCCGCTAACTATGGTACTGCCGTAATACGCCAGCGATCACAAGACCGTTTTGGGCTGCACCTAGTCACAGTTATTCCCCTACCCCAGAAAGTTAATGTAGTAGAGAAGAAAAACTGCACGCTAAGAGTGATGTCATTCATAGGCTTAAAGAATACTATTTTTTTTCTGTTGAAAAGCCAGGCAGAGCATATTTAAGAATTCACATTCCCTGCTTAAGGGTGCAATTTAGTCACAGTGCAGTCCACGTCACTTGTGCATCAATAGGGCCATAACATTTTTCAGTGGCTCACAATTCCGGATGGTCAAACTGCATCTCCAAGAAAATGTTTGCAGACTTTACTTCTTCACAAAGGCCAACTAGCCTATTTACTTAGCTTAAGTTCTCACTTATCTTCATATAGTGAAATCAGCAACAGACATAAAATAATTTTCTTGCGGTTATACGCATACAATATTTACTTACTTGAAAGACCTTTTGCTTAGCCTAGTTAGCTAGAATTTTTAAATTCCAGCTATTCGTTGCGTTTCCTCTTGGTGACATCAAATGTTTATATTAGGCCGCGTTGTATTGATACTCTGTCATACATCTCATGCCACCAAGATAAGAAACTACAGACAAGAGGAAATACAATGAAGAAAATTTTGCAACCAATGCACAGTGGGAATTTGAAAATGGAAGCTAATTTGGGTAAGCAAAACGCCATTCAAATAAGTAAATAACTCACTACGTAGTTCCACAACGAAGAAATTATTTTTTGTGTATTATATTTCCTTAGCAGGCCAAGCACTTAAGTTTTGACCATCTCGCCGCAGCGGGAACCGTGGAGGCTTCCCTACAGGCCTGAATATCCTAAACGCCAAGTTATTTGATTTTCCTTTTTTTTTTTAAATCCCTAAGCAAGGCCTACAGACGGTACATGTCTAACTGCATCGCACAGTCATAAAAGTAACAGGGCAAGTAATAACATCATTACTCGCAAAACGACGTGCTAACTTCAGAACAAAAGGTAGTGTAATAAAAATTGTTTCAAGGTTGAAAGATAGTTCATTACTTAGTTTGCAGAGCATTTACGGCAAGCTGCATCAGTAATGCAGAAAAAATCGGCTGCATGCGTTTATGATTGTGGGCCATCCACCATCCATTTGTTGGTTAACAGATACAGACTCTTCGATATGAAAATCCATTCCGGTTTAATGTAATACTCAGCTCTCAGCCGACTTCACGTTATTAAACGTATCTTTACATCGGGTGACGCTGGGATCCTGGTACGTGCCTTTAAGGCATATGTCTGACCTCTCCTGGAGTATGCCAGCCAGGTTTGGTCGCCCTATCTATTGAGAGCTATAGATCACATGGAGTCTGTCCAGCACCGTTTCACGGCATCCCTTCTGGGTTTTCGAACTTTAACTTATCCATCTCGTCTCAAACGTCTTGACTTGGCCCCTTGGAACTTCGAAGTCTTGAAGCAGACCTTATCCTTAAGATCTTAAGGGGTTTTCTTCCAGATTATGTACCTTTCTTCGAGCTTTCACAGGAAATACGTACAAGGGGTCACTGTTATAAATTGGTGAAAACTAGGTCACGTCTGGACGTCCGTGCATCCTGTATTAGTGAGGGTTGTCACACCTTGGAATTCTCTACCTTCTGAGCTGGTCCAGTCTGAGTCCATTCTCGCCTTTCGGCAGGGTCTGGACAGAGTGGACTTGAGACCTTTTCTGAAGAGACCACAAAACTATTTTAGTGGATAATTTAAAATAATCTGTTCTTTAAACTTGGGAACGGCGTCAGTGGCCCCGGCACTGCGGTCTCCCTTCACACTAGAATGGGTGTGAAGAACCAACATTACATTACATTACATTACATTACAATACTCATTGAGTATGTGTCCACTAACCACACACCGAACGATACATCTACTGTAACAATGCCACGGCACAGAGGCAATGCCTCGCTTCTATGGGAGTGTGCCAGGATCACCCTCACATGTTTAGTCAGTGCTGGTAAAAAAAAATATGCACGGTGTCATACAACCATTTCAACTTTTTGAGTTTTCGCAATTTTGACAAAGTGGGTACATTCAGGCTGTTCGTAACATTGTTGGCTCAAAAACTGGTAGCCTAGTGTCAAATTCATGTCCGAGCAAAACAAACAAAATAAAAATGAAATTTATTCTGTATTATTTACCATTCCATGGCCGTTTCTGCACTTTTACCTCCAGTAATGGAAAGTGCCTTTTCCCTGTAAAAAAAAATGCAAACTATTTTATTTCAATAAAACCACCAAACAGAAACATGTACTTTCTTATTCGTACTGTCCTGAATAAAGCTTGGACTTTTAAATGTATTCATTCCTTTACACACACACGGAAGTTTTCTGGTGTTGAATGCAATAGGGAAAGTGCACAAGTTGGGGGATAGGGGACAGTGGTTTTATGTGGTCATATATTTATAATTATCTTCGAGTAAGATAATTAAAGTTTGAGCTTTCTTCCGATGCATAATCGAAAATGAAGTTTACCGTTAACGTTAACTAGCGCTTAATACGTAATTGAGATATAACTTCACAAGAAAAGCCAGTAGATCATCATTGCTTATAAATTCTATGTCAATTGTCAACGAGTGTTAGGATGCCATGTGTAACTGCAAGCAATACATTGATAAAGCAAAGCAGTGTTTACCGGCTTGTTTTCAACCCAAGAAAACTACGTATCCTTAGCCTATCAACTTACGCCCTGTTGGCAGGAAACCCCATTTCCAACAGAATATTTAATGGTGATGACATATTGCCACTTTTCACAGAGAAACCTTACATAACAAACAATTCGTGGATATTCATCACGAAGTACAACCCCTGGTACAGCATACTACCGTCACCATGGCTTTCCTCAAAGCTGGGTTCAAAGAAAAGACATCATCACCTGGCGGCACACCGGGAACAATTCATACCCCAACACTTAAGGCCATCTGAGACATACACTGAGGGCCTCGCTCTCCATAAAGCTTCGTTCGGTACCTTCCTAAACGACCGAACAGAGCGAACCAAACGCACCACTGTTGGTGACAGTTTGGCTCATTCCCTGCGAATATCCGTGTTGATGCGGCTTGATTGACGTCAACATCGTCAGCGATGAATCCGTTTACGGCAAAACTGTTAGCTCGCGCATGCTCAAGCCTCCACCCCAGCTAACCACCTCCCTGAGATGGTTCGTAATATGGCATTGCTCTCGCCAGGTCACTTCTATTAGCCAATCCTGGTCAAATTTATTAGCCAAGCCTGGTCGCGGTGAAGGTATGACGTGTCGAATACTCTGCTAAGCTTGTTGAGCTGTGTTGTAGTTTAGAAAGATACTGAACGGCTGACGCAACATCAAGTTTGGAGCCAAACTGTCTCTAACAGTGGTGCGTTCTGTTCGCTCTGTTCGGTGCTTTAGGAAGGAACTTTCTGTTTCGTCAAAACTGTTAGCTCGCGCATGCTCAACCCAGCAAACCACCTTCCTGAGACGGTTGGCAATTTGGCGTTGCTCTAGCCTGGTCACATCGATTAGCCAATCCTGGTCAAATCCATTAGCCAGGTTTGGTCGCGGTGAAGGTATGACGTATCGAATACTCTGCTGAGCTCGTTGAGCTGTATTGTAGTTTAGGGAGGTACTGTACGTCTGACGCAACATAACTGCGCACGCGCGACATAAAGTTTGGAGCCAAACGGTCACTAAAGCCAGAGCCCCCTAAGAAAGGAGCCCCCCTTTCTTAGGGGGCTCTACTAAAGCCCTAACCAGACCGGCTGCTCGCGGCTGCACGCCGACGTAGTATGGTGTAAAAAAGACTTCAATATTAGACCTTAACGCAACACCAACCGCGCGATTGCTGCAATGTTGACCTTGTAGGCACGTAGTTACACATAGCTTCGCACGAAATTTTCTTCTGTCTGGAGAGGCCTTTAACAGTGGTGCGTTCTGTTCGCTCTGTCGTTACACCATATGGTTCCACCAATCTTGGTAAATAGTACCCAGTCTTGCCTATCCCAAAGGCCAGCACCTCCAAGGCTAGCACAGACTCACTAACTATATGTTTCGCTTTTCAGTTTCTGCTTCTTGATGGTTTACTAAGTGTCTATTAACTAATTGTATAGTTAATAGGGCTGAGTGATCATAAATGTGGCGGATATCGGGGTAAAACCTAAGTTGAAAACACAGGCTAAAAATAAGTTCCTGATGTATAAAAGAGCAAATGTTGCTGCTATTGCTGATTACCTGGAAGAGGCTTTTACGAATTGACACAAGTGTTCAGGATTGATCTGTTCACCAAGCTTGGGACTTCCTATAGTGTATTATTAAGGAGCTTATTCAGAAGTTTGTTCCTACTGGTACAGCCAAAAATCCTACTGGCTTGCCATGGGTTAATAATGAGTGCAGGAAACTGATCAAGAAAATAAAGACGCTGTAAGTGTAAAAGTAGGAATGAAATCGACTGGTCCGATTATAAGTATTTGGATGTTTTGATTAAAACCAAATTAAAGGAATCACGTACACTCTTTTATGATAATCTTTCTAATCTTCTTGGGTCAAACCCAAAGAGTTTTTGGACTTTGGCTAGAGGGTAGAGGGAGATCATGCGCTTCTCCCGTTAAGAAGTCAGGATAGTGAGCTCATTATTAATCCTGCTGAAAAGTGTAATGTTTTTAATTACTTTCAATTAGTTTTTGGGCACCCTCACAAGGGACCTCGACCATTTTTCTCGAGCAGGACTGATGCCAAAATGTTGGAGGTAACGATTACCTTTTGAAGGAGTTCAGAAACTGATAAATGCATTGAAGACTGGGAAAGCTTGTGGTGCGGATGGAATCACGGCTAAAATTCTTAAGCTGATGCTGCCTTACAGTGCAGTTTTTAATGGTAATTTTTAACAAGTCAATGACTGAGGCGGAACTGCCAGTGGACTGGAAGTTTACTAGGGTGGTCCTCGTTCATAAAGGAGGGTCTAAAACCGATCCTGGGAACTACTGGCCAGTATCTCTAACGTCTGTGGTGGTGAAGATGTTGGAGCACATCGTTGTGTCTTGTGTTAGCAAACACCTGGAAGAAAACAAAAACTTCTACATCCTGCACAGTTTGGCTTCAGGAGAGGAGGTTCTTGCGAACAAATGCATGTTGACCTTCAGCATTTCATTGTCATGTGTATGGACCAGGTTGGGCAGGTTGACATGATCTCTTTTGACCTTTATAAAGCATTCGATACAGTAGACCATCACCTGCTTTTGCACAAAATGGCTGCGTACGGTATTGCAGATGGGGTCTTGAACTGGACATCTGACTTCCTTGGGTGTAGGGAACAAGTTGTAGTTGATGAACTGACGTCTGACTCAAAGCAAGTAACCTCTGGCGGACCACAGGGTTCAGTGTATGGTCCTCTGCTTTTCATTCTCTTCCTGAATGATGCTCTAGATCATTTTTCAAGTGCAGCCTTCTATTTTGCTGACGATGGAAATTTAGCAGCAAGAATTAAGTGTTTTAATGACTGCTTGGCTCTTAGCGAGTCACCATTATCTTTTGGAACTGGTGTAAGAAGTGGAATTTAAAGATCAATCGTACCTCTTGATCGTACCAAGACTAAAGTTGTGTCATTCACAAGGAAACAGTTGGATAATACAGTGTTTTATGACTACACTTTAGGAGGGGAGGTACTCAATAGAGTCACTGACCTAAAGTTTTTAGGTGTGCACCTGACCTCAGAATGGCGCTGCATGTGTTTGATATTGTTAAGGGTGTGGAGAGAACTATGAGATTCGTTTACAGGGTACTGCAGGATGATCCTGAAAAAACTCACTTGGCAGCGTACAAAAGCCTTGTTAGGCCAAGACTTGAGTACGCTTCAGCTGTTTGGGACCGATACACTTCCTCTTTAGTGCAGCAAGTGGAGAGAGTACAGAGGCGTGCAACTAGGCTCATAAAGAGAGACTTTAGGCGAGAGTTTTGCGTTACTGCTACAGAGGGAGCTTGCTTCATTGAACCTGGAGAACAGAAGAAAGGAACAACGGCTTCAACTATTTTTTAATATTGTTAATGGCCACACTATTGTTGACCGAGATCGATTTTGTGCTGTGCCTAATTTTTTTGGAAGGCATGATCATACTATGAAAGTGGGGCTTCCAAACACTCGGAGAGACTAGCATTATGTATGATAGTATTGGCATTAGGCCTAGCCAATCTACTCTAACGTACAAGACGAAAAGGACCTTGAAGGACATGTTGGAGGGATGGCGCTTACGACAAAGCCGTCAGAGTATTGAATCGGAGATCGTTGTTTCAAATCCCGGTTATATAATCGTAGTGACATTATCCTACTGTAAGGTTGAGGTCAATTATTAAGACACACTCTAGTGTGTCGCCCGCCAAGATACAAGATAACATCCAGACAATATATATATATATATGAGCATGACGACCACTAGACACGTTGTGTCTTTACAGCTAAGGTAGTGTAGCTGTTTTCAGCTAAAAAAAAGGGTTAAAGGGTTTAACGAGCGTTAACCACTCCTGGTCATCTGCCCGAAGCCCTAAGGCCCTGTTTTCAGCTATCTGAGGATAAATAACAATGCGACAGAAAAGGCTGAAACTTGTTCGGGAGGCTTTGTTAGTGACCCAGCTTAAAAGGACATTCCTCCCAGCGCCATTTTTCTCGATCCACCATATCAAGTGTGGCCCCAAAGGTTTATTTCCTTACCGTTAGTCAATCCCTTGGTAAAAATCCGTTTTAAAGTGTGGCGTCTAGGAGATTTTCTGTTGAATAATAAACTATATTTACTGCGTCCCGCAGTATATGATCTTTTGCGCGCTTACAATAACCATGACGTTTCATCTTTGTGTGCGCATGTACTAATTTTCTAATAATTACCATAAGATCAAAAATTTAAAAGACTAGTGCGGTAAAAATTAAAATTAATTATTCCAATAGATCGCAAGACACTAGCGTAGAAAATTATAAATTATGATGTTAAAATACGATAATCATTCTAGTTTGTGACGACACGATTAATGCGTTCATGCCGGTTCGTCTATTACGCGCAATGCCAATTGAGACAATAGCTTCGTTCTTTGCTGAGAAAACGCAGTCTTTACTATCTCAGTTGACCTTTGCTATGCTATATGCGTGGATGGCAGTCAGTGCGTGGCTGTTTCTAGGCAGGCCGGGTGTCCCTTTAACGTTTTCTGGTTGCAAAAACGCCGTGAATAACGTTGATATTGGCCTAATTACTGGCTACTAGTAACGCTTTTATTGTATCACTAAAATAAATTCTTCAATGCGGTGAATAAAGCTGGTTCTTAGCTCATTTTATCTAAACACACGCTAGTGTGTCGCCGCCAAGTAACAGTAGATCATCCCATTGTAGACATCCGATTGTTAAAAACTGATTGTTAATGATAAAAAGGCGGCTCACTAGCAGACATGTGTCTGTTAACTGTAAGCAACTGAACGCATGTTTTGGCATGTTGAGGATAAATACCAATGCGACAGAAATGTTTCAAACTGGAAAATGTAAGGG
>JAHWFP010213935.1:0-10916 GCA_023313725.1 Lithobius niger | reverse complement strand
CCCCCAACACTAACAAACAGGATCATAAAACAAGTGCATTACAAAGGATGGTGAATTCCGAACAATCTACAGACAGACATTTGTTCCGGTTCCCCCAGGTAAAACCTCTATGGATGACACTCAAAAGTATCCAGGCACGAGCAGTGGCGCGAAAAGCGAGTTTGCAACCGTTTGCAACCGTGCAAAACATGTATTACGTCCTCAATAGGATGCCCACAGGCACACTCTGCGAACAACTTGCCAAGAAGTGAACAGATATATGACTTACAGTTCCCGTGATTGCTGACGAGTTGCACCACCTTTCGAGAAAGAGGCATAAAGGTGAAAGGCACCTCATTCAAATACCGAAAGATGGTAGGGCCGTTATTGAAGAAGAACCAGTGCCGATGCCAGGACTCACCCATGAAACTCCCGCAAGGGCCCGCAAGTGTGACACAGGAGTAGGGAAGGTACAAAGAACTTCTTGCAGGAGCGGAGACTTCTTTGCCTTATGAATAGCTTTCTTTTTGCCTGGGTGGCCAAACCAGGCAGAGGGTGGTACAACCACTTAATTCGGAGAACAACACTTAGGACGTATCTGCCCTTACTATGACTAAGTAATCAGTCACCCGCTTGTTACTGCTCAACCGTGATCTAAGAACGGAGTTGGACTTGCACATTCTGGTTAGCCGAGATCATGCTGAAAAGAAGCAGAAAAACCAGCTAAAACCATCGTTAATGCTTTCTGCTCTGTTAAACGTCAGAGGACCAGTATTTTCTCATGACTTTCTTTAAATTCGAAACCATGGATTTTAATTCACAAAGTTAATGAGAACACTTGCAGTAATCAATTCAAATATCCAATACGTTAATGAGAACACTTGCAGTACTTAATTCAAATATCCGATACGTTAATTTGGAAGCTATTAATTCGTTGCTTCGTTCATTTCCTGAGAAGTGTGGCTTGCCCAATGTTTTCGCTGTCAGCCAACCAAATCTTTCTAATGAGGTTCTACCAGCAGGATCAAGAGATATATATCCGATTCGGAAGAGTCCTGTTTCTCTCCATTTTCGGAATGTTGTGATAATTTACCTCGCATAAATCAAGACATGCTGTGATCGTTTGGTTTCTATATAAAAGTGAGCGCCAATCTCGCAAGTCAAGTGATGATAGTTCACCGCTACTGTTAACATTAAGTTACTAACCCAACTGCCATAACACTAGTATATCGATAGGGCTGCCTCCACTCGAAAGGCAGGTATTATTCCCATTAGTGGGTGCTGGTCCTGCTACTAAAATTTCCAGTAAGGATATTAATGGTGACGGGCTATGAAGCTATGTGAGTGATGTTACTAAACCCATGCACATGCAATTAAACCTCCCAATAAGTGCTATTATAATTGTGGTGAGATTTGTGCTCATATTTCCTGTTGCTATCCTGTTGTTTTCTTTCTCTTTTAGGTTCCCTTCATTTGTAGTTCTGAGTCCCTGAGAAAAAGTTTGAATTTTCCATTTCGGCCTATATTAATTAGAAACTTACATCGTTATTGACTTCTTCTTTTGTAGTGTATTCTATGTTTTTATGCAGTTTTTTCGTATTTTGTTGAGCAAGTTCTATTCACTTTGTTAATAAAGTATTAATAAATTGAAAGTTCGTTTTAAACTTTATTAGCAACAAATTGAAGCAATAAATTTGTACTAGGTGTATTAATAATTTTCGGCACTCGTATTATAATTTCCTAGTAACTAACTTAGTAACTAATTTAACAGTTGTGGGTATTATTATTGTAGTTTTTATAACTTTCATTTTATTTGTACAGAGGGGCAGTTTGGTGTTCTGTAATATACCCACAGCTTAAGTTTCCTTAACAAATGCTTCGACATCAGAGGGTGATGTCTTGGAGTCGGCACACACATTAGGAAAACTCGAGGTTGTTGGAAAACTTGAGGTCGCGGTTGAGTTTATGAGTACTAATTGAAGTCGGGTCTTCTGAATCAGTCGATATGTATTTTTACAACCCAGGCTCTATTCATGGCTACACGATCACATATAATATTTTTCTCCTAGATGGCCATACACTGGGCTTTACTAAGATGGATGCTAAGATAGATGTTTTTTAATATTGTTTCACTGCAGTTCCAAGAACACTTTCGAAGAACACTTTCCAAAAACACTTTCCAAGAACGCTTTTTTCCAGGAACACCGCTTTCAGAAAATACTTTTTGTAGATGGTAACACACTGGGCTTTACTTCAGTTACTGGATGCTACGACGGGTGATTCTCTGTCATTTGTGAAGTTCTGCAACTCTTGTTATTCCCTCCATTGCAGACCTTCTCGGTGGTCGCAATAACTCGTGTTGTAGATGGAAATCGGGAGGAAGAGAAGAGCTTCAATTCAAGCATTTACCAACCTAACATTCATAAAAAGGAGACCCTTACATTCTAACTAATTCTGAGAACATTATAAATAGTAGCCCGTCATAGCATCCAGCAACTGCAGTGAAGCCCAGTGTGTGGCTATCTAGGAAAAGTGTTCTCTGGAAGAAGTGTTCTTGGACAAAAGCGTTCCTCTAAAGTCTTCTTCGAAATGCAATGAAAAGATATTTAAAAAAAATACCCATCTTAGCATCGAGGTACCGCAGTGAAGCCCTGTGTGTGGCCATCGAGGAAAAATTGTCACGTGTAATCGTGTGGCCATGAATAGAACCTGGGTCATCCAAATACATGTCGATTAATTCAAAAGATCCAGGTTCAATTCCCGGACATACAATGACATACAATGACAAACAGCATTATTTTCGTCTAGATAGCCACACACTGGCCTTCACTGCAGCTCCCAGATGCCAAGATAGATGTTTTTTTTTTATATCGGAGTACTGTAGTTTCATTTCTATTCCAAGAATATTGACAGGTGTAGTAAGCCTTTTATTGACACACAAAAGGCCAGAAATCGCCAGACTTCAATGTTTCCTCACAGAGCAGCAAGAAGCATGTCGTAGTCAACCATTGCTGACAGCCAACTTCTTTTCCAGAAGTCATCTAACTGACAACGAGCAGGGTTAATTAACTGACTGTGACACAATGCCATTCGAGACTCCATCACATATACACTACCCTGGGGGGGGGATGAGGCTTAATGGCGCGTCGACAGCTTGGTCATTAGCGCCAACCTCAGTCACAGTGCAGTGGTCCGGGTTGCCACTGCACCACACATTACAGAGATGTTATTCAAACCCCTAATCTAAACTACCCTGGTTGGAACAATGATACATGCAAGTCAGACTGAATAAGAAGGCCACCTAAGACAAAATCTCTGTGCCTCAAGGGAGATACAGAGATTTTATCCTATATCGGTCATGTTTCTCAGTTGCGAGTCTTCAACGCATTGGGAAGTAGTAGTGCCATGGGGCATTTTGGCTTAAAGGCAATTCACTTTAAAAGTAAAGATGTGTTAATGATTCCATAATGAAAATTGTGGAAAACAACACAAGTAACATTCTAAACCAAAATACTCTTTTTTCTTGTATGTCCAAAGCAACATTTAAATCTTTAACTCAGTTCACTCTTTAGATTTACGAACCTGAATCCCAGATAGAGCGATAGTGACCTCAGGAGGTCTACCACAACACCTTGATATTCATAGGTTGATCCGTTTATCTTGAATGAACAGAAAGGAGGGTACTGTAATAAAGAAATAACTGTGATCCTTCTCATATTTACCAGACCCGTTGAAAATACAGTATATGGTACGGAATCGATACATTAAATGTTTGAAATTGTCGGCTACTCCCTAATTTATGAAAAGTTATTTGTGTAAAGGGTCCTGTTGCTGCTGAAAGATACAGTCTCAGTCCACAGAGAGTAAAGGGAGCCTAAAGTTGCCTAACAGCTCAGCAGTCAATTACACCAAAGCCGACTGCTTAGACCGAAAGTGACATCAAGTGTCAAAGTTTAGGAACAGAGTTGGTTGATGCTTCTATGATCAAAATGGTGGCCAATGTCACGAAAGAAGTGTTTGAGCATATTTTGCTCGCCATCGTATGCTCACCATTATAGTTTTGTTGTCAAGGGCATTGTTAAGCATTTTTATGTTAAATACTAGCTGATATATTAGTTTTTACCTGCTTTTATCATTTTGAGCACTCTATGTAATGATAATCTCCACCATTGTTAATTACGCTGACATAAACAATTGCAGTGAATAACAACAGCGGTTTAGCCAGCTTTAGTTGGTAGACTCAGTGGAAAAAATGCCTATTGGAGTTTGTTAGTTCTAATGCTTCATCCGCATCATCACAGTCAGTGATTGCAAATTTCACCATTCGTTTTGAAGTTGTTTTGGTGAGATGTGCTGACCGCGCCTGAGTTTCCAGTGAGTTTATGAAAGAGATCAGTGATAGGTTTTCTGATGATTCTCGTCTTAGGAAAAAATACTTTGCTCATTTGAGCTAGTTTGGACTTTTTAATTACCTTTCCTAAG
Organism: Lithobius niger; assembly: GCA_023313725.1. NCBI lineage: Eukaryota > Metazoa > Arthropoda > Chilopoda > Lithobiomorpha > Lithobiidae > Lithobius > Lithobius niger. The sequence goes on along the minus strand of JAHWFP010213935.1, from coordinate 6,455 downwards.
TGAATAATCATTAACACTAATTATACAAAAACAAAGAAAAATAGGTCTTATAACGTGAGGCTATATGTCTGATTACTTGTAACCACACCTAGTAGATTGTCACTAACTGGTGTATTGCTGCAGTATCTAGCGAGTACAGAATAAATAATCAACATCTTAACTCTTTCCTCTACCCATTCGTGTTTCACTCAGTAATACGTTAGAAAGCCAAGTGAGTTTCGTTAGCGACAACTAATAGTTCGCATGTGTCTTTTGTATTCCCTTAACCAGTATTTATTGTTTCATCTTTAATAATTATACATCCTACCAAGAATTAGATGAGGGATAGAGTTAAAAAATTTTCTCCGTAGCAGAACCAGTGCGACAGTCGAGGGCTGCAGTGGACAGATTTTGCCCAAATTACTTTATCAATTTTTGACCACTTTTGACATATCAATATGCCATTTTAATCGTCTTGATGAGACCTTTCCATTGGTTCAAGAAGCAAACCAATAAATTAACGCACACGGAAGTTATTTACTGAAAATCAATAAACATTTGGGTAACTAGATGAACAAACAGATTGTTTGTGGACAATTTATGCTGACACAGCGTTGTGGACAGTATCAGCATATTCTGCTGCTGGGATCTGGTCTAATTTCTTCCTACATACTATGGAGAACATAAGGTATTATACTGGAAAGTGCCAGATGTAATTAAGCCTATATGCGTGCAATTAGGCCTTCATTTATCTGAGTAAGCCTATATTTGCATCATTAGTCCTATAAGTATGGTATTCCGAATTTATTCAACAAGTTACCACATAACTATATTGATATAAATCTCGTTTGATTATATATTTAAAGACATTTGTTCTGTGTTTATAAATATTTATGTTTTTAGTCGAGGGCGAATATGGAAAAACTGTAATTGGGGTTAACTGTATCAAGGATCACAAAGTATTCTTTATTAAAGGGACGTTCCTCCCAAATGCGATTTTTTTTTATCAGTATTTTCCGATCTGCCATATCAAGTACTGTCCCGTAGATGTATTTACTTACGATTAATCAGTCCCTTGCTAAAATGTGGCATTTGCGCGATTTTCTGTAGAACATTGAGAAGTAAATTAATTGCATCATGCTTGAAATTGAGATTTGTGCGCTTACAATACCCATGACGTTTCATCATTTCTGATTTTGTGATGACACAGTTTTTTCATTCACGCTGTTACGTGACCACGTTTCGTTTGTTAGGATAGGCCAGGCCAGATCAAATAAAGGTCCATGGGTGATTGAGAACATTTTTTGGGAAAGTTTGGTCAAAGCCAAGCTCATTAGTAGTGCAAATAAGTGGAACACTTGCACGGAAGTGACGTCTCAGTTCACGAGATCAAGGAATGATATAACGATCCAAGATGGCAGCCCCATAGAATGACCCAAGATGGTCAAGCCCAAAGATGGCTTCTGCTTCGGTTTCAGAATGACCTACCGCAACTAATCGTAAAGAAACACGTTAAAACTCAATGTGAAAGTTAAAAAATCTGACAATGGTGCGTGAGTCTCTTGTAAAGGTGTCAGTTCTGCTAATTACGCTATATTAAACATAAAGCTACGTTGTCTTTTACTTAATATTTTGTCATTTCCTTCCTACTTTCCTTCACACTCTTGGCAAAAAGAGAATGGTCTATTGTCCTCATCCCACCCGACTATTTAATGGGATAATTGTAAATTGAAGCCCTGCCAACAACTTGTGGAGAATGTACACACACGCTTATTTATTAACGAGTAATTTGAGAAGTCAGACAACTTCCTTTTATCATGTTCATTCAATTAGCAATGTGTTCAGAGCCGACCAACAGACCGATCATCCAGCTAAACTATTTACAAAGTTAAATGAAAGAGGTATTCTTAGACTATAATGGAAATATGGAAGGGTTGTGACGTCTGTCGTACCATGGTATTTAGGTGTCGCATTAGGCGTGACCAACTTTTTTTTGTAAGACAGTGAATATTTCGTGTTTGAAACTTCTAATGGACCACTTAATTGTTCGTAGGAAAACGTGTTATGTATCTGCAAACAAGCAAAATAATCACCATGCGTCACATCTTTTAAATATTCGTTTGAGTAGCTTTACCCACTTTTTACCCATATGGATGACGTGAAGTGCTATCAATGACATGCCCTTTGCTGGTTTTCTTTCTATTCTATTTAGTAGCAGCTTTATCCCCCTTAACCTTCACAACCAAGTCCAGAAACTCAACACCCGAGCCATCGTTCATACTTTCAATCCAAAGTTTTAAACAGTCGCAATCATTATTCCAAGACTCAACAAAACCTCTGATGGAATTCTTTGTAACCTTTATTAAAATACCCATCAACAAAGCTACAAACCAAACTGAGTTTAACAGCCAAATTTCTCTAAAAGTTTCTCTTCATAGCTTCTAATGACAAGTTTTGCCAAAATAGGCTTAAACGTGAACCCATGAACAAACCATTTTTAAATAACTGTTTTCCCCTTAGGAACCATTCTTGCTCAAGACATAATTTCAATACGTCAACAATTACATTTACCTTTCATTCAGTATCGCCAAAAACAACACGTTCACTGCATTTGTCAATAATCTTAGTTTTAGAAATGTTAGTAAACGTTTTTTTACCATGAACAGTAGCTAAAATTTGACACTAGGCACTATAATTCGTTCAACCACTTCTCTAATTCTGCTGACACTAGTAAATTTGCCTTAATAACCAAGGGTAATCGTTTTTCATATTAAGAAGTAACACAGTTTTTAGTATTAATAAACCTCATCCTCATCTTTGTGAATTTTTATTCTACCAGTAATGACTGCTCAACTTTTTCCCACAGGATAGAGTTTTCTGTATTCATTCAACGTCCACTTTTCTTTATGGACTCTTATCTTTACACTTTATCTTAAAAAAATATCAACCTGTTTTTCAGCCTATTTATCATGGGTTCGTAAATGGAGGGGGCCTGACGAATGTGCATTCATAGGATTTTCATAATTACTATAATTCATAGAAATGTTTTTCCCACCCTTATCTGCTTTAACCAGAATAATATCTTTTTCAACAACATGATCTTTGAACTTCCAAATTTCTCTTTCTAAAGTTACATCCAATTTTGTGGGCATACATGCTTTAGATTCATCCTTGACTGCCAATTTTTCCTCACACCTAATATTTTCTTTAAGCTTCTCATCCAAACCAATCACAGCATCCTCACATTCAAGAATGACATCTTTAACCACACCATTTTTCAAACCTTCCACAAAATACACCAAATCGATACGGTACCTTTATCCAGGAATCTTAACTGGGGCTGAAACAACAACACATTAATGCGAACTAAAATATTCTACCCCTTCGGTCCGAAACACTGAAATCAACAATTGGAATGGAACCGAGTTCACAATATGTTGAAGATTTACCAACTGTTGATTTCAGTGTTTCGTCCCGAAGGGGTAGAATATTGTAGTTCGCACTAATGTGTTGGTGTTTCAGGCCCTGTTAAGAGTACTGGATAAAGGTAGCAATTTTGTGTATTCTGTTGGATGTTTGAGTGATGGTGTGGTTAAAGATGTCGTCCTTGATTGTGAGAATTCTATGAATGGTTGGAATGAGAAGCTAAAAAAGAATTTTAAAGCTGAGGAGAAAACTGCGCTGAAGGCTGAATCTAAAGCATGGAAACCCACAAAATTGGATAACTTTAGAAGAACAATTCGGAAGCTCAAAATCATGTTGTTGAAAAAGATATACTGGTTAAACCAGATATTGGTGGGAAAGACATTGCCCTGAATTTTAGTAATTATGAAAATCTTATCAATGAACGTTTGTCACATCCCTCCCTTTACGAAAACATGCATAAAGATGCTGAAAAACAGGTTGAAACTTTTGAAGGTAAATTGCAGAAATCGTGTCAGAGTCCATAAAGAAAAGCGGACAGTGAATGAATACAGAAAACTTCATCCTGCGGGAAAAGGTTGTGCAGTCATTAATGGTAGATTAACAATTTACAAAGATGAGGATGAGATTATACCATGTAATTAATACTAATAACTTTGCTATTTCTGAATTTGAAACGTGGTTAACCTTGGTTAATAAAGGAAATTTATTACCATCAATTATTAGCATCAGCAGTACAAGAGAAGTTGTTGAACGAATTATATTGTCTAGTGGCAATGCTGATGAAATTTTGGCTGCTGTTGACGTTAAAAATGTTTACTAGCATTTCTAAAACTATAGCTATTGACTGTGTCAATGATGTACTCATCAACAAGTCCAATAGACGTGTTGTTTTTGGTGACACTGACTGGAAGGTAAAGGTTATTGTTGATTTATTGAAATTATCCCTTGAAGAGGACTGATTCCTATGGGGAAAATAGTTATTTCAGCAAATATTGGTTTGTTATGGGCTTATCTTTTAGCCCTAATATGGCAGAAGTTGTCATGAGAAGCTATGAAGAGACATTTTTAGAGAATTTGGCTGTAAAATCCAGTTTGTTTTGTAGGTTTGTTGATGGGTAGTTTAATGAAAGGGACAAAGAATTCGATCAAAGATTGTGTTGAGTCTTGGAATAATGATTGTGACTTTTTAAAACTTGAAATTTAAAATATGGATGATGGCTCGGGTGTTGAGTTTTTAAACATGGTTGTTAAAATTAAGGGGACGAAGTTGTTACTGAATGGAATAGAAAGAAAACCAGGCATGTGCTTGTCATTAATAGCACTTCACGTCTTCAATTTGGCGTTAAGAAAAGTGTTTAAATGGTCTATTTAACACATGGGAAAATGCTTGTTCATATGCTGAAAGCTGTAAAAATACTGAATCTGAAGTTTGGAATATTGTTAGTAGTAGTGGCTATAAAATGGTTCAGGTTGAAAGGTGACTGAAAGAAGATAAGAAAACGTTGGAGAATAAGAAGATAGGTTCATTAAGTTGCATATTGGTGGTAAGGTTGATAAGAAGCTTGGAGAGATATTTAAAGGCAAGGCAAGAGTTGTTTAACATCACAAGCAAAAATTGTAAAATGTTTTTCAAAGAAAAATTAAGAATAAGGCGATAGGTGGCTTTGTTTACCGGATGAAGTGCAAAGATTACAGTACTTTTAATCTAGGTGAAACCACAAGCAGGTTAAAAAAAACTTGTTTATGAACATAAAGGTGATGTAAGCAAAGCGAGAACGAAACAGAATGCTGTTGCTTAACATGCTCGAGAATTGGATCACAACATTGACAGGGGAGGGGTTAGTGTTGGTAAAAATGTTTATGGTTATTGGAAAGAAAAATTTGTGAAAGTTTGTGTGTTAAGACCTGTGCTGGCCAGGTTATAAATGGAAATGTAGAATGGAACATGTTGGCAACCATAATGGTATTTGGAAAATGTAACTGACTTTTCATTTATTCTTTATTTTGCTTTTGCTGTTAGCTCATAGCCTTCTTCATAGATGGTGGCACTTCGCCTGTCAATGATCTTTGTTGGTTTTGGTGGCTTCTAACAGAAGGAGACATTGTTGAGGTAGTGGAAAAGCCCTTGTTTGAATATTATCAGTTGATGTTATGCGCTTGTCAAGATGAATAGTGGGTGCTGATTGTTTATAATATTGGTATGTATACCTTATTATACTTACAGCTACACCCACTCTACTAAATATTCTGATTTCAGTATTTTAGTACTTACACTGAGAAGTCCAACACTGAGAACATGCCCTTCTAATGGGTGACCTTTTGGAATTACTGATTCGGTACTCCACTTTCCCTCAGAATATTTTGCAACTATTAGTAACACATCTGAACTATCTTCATATCCCCTGATATATCTTGCAGCTAGTAGACGGAAAACCTGTAAAGTGTACAATTTGACAAAATTTGCATAAAATTGTTAAAATGGGTTCAAATGAGTTTATTTACCGGGCTCTAGCATACTTTAACCCCTTATATGCATACTCGGGTTCTTTTTTAAAATTTAATTTGCTTCCTTTCTCCAACCCCGACAAATTTCAAGGGTGTGCCACTGCACCATACCAATCGGTTGTTCATATCAAACCACACAAATAACGAAGGATTAATAATACGTATAATTATGCTACATTTCATCATCTTACTGTAGATCGATGCCATCATTGAAAGTACAGAAGACGTCGTTCAGTTACTAACAGAATTTTTCGAATTTGTACTCGTCAAATCTCATCGTTATTTGTCAAGATTTGTGAATCTCGTTTGAATTAGCTTTTAAGAATTTTTATGTTGCTGCATTTATTAGCATGTTGTGGCCCATTTTTGACGCCTTTTTGGAGTCTCTGTGTAGTACGTTGACTCTTTACCATGTTTAAGTTTGTACGTGTGAGGCTGCCTTGCCGTTCATATTATCAACCCAAAAACAAAACTGATATAGGAACCTGCCAAGTTTCCAAAAGGATCGGCCTTTGAAATTAGTGATATCAATCAACCAGGGAAAG
>JAHWFP010213925.1:1220-14564 GCA_023313725.1 Lithobius niger | reverse complement strand
AAAAATTCGACATTGACGTGTAGCGGTATTTTTTAAACACCCTGTATATACATGGCTATCGCCTCGGCACCCTGTATATACACGGCACTCTAATTTTGAAACCCATCCTGACCCACCTCCACCAGCTGGAAATGGCAGCAAGTGCCTGCCTCGACGACTGGATCCACAACAACCAGCACCAGACTACGTTGATCGACAACAAAATTACACCATCAACCACTCAACCAGCTAGGCTTTGGAGTAAATCCAAAGAAGTCAGCGCTATAACAATCACAGGAATTTGTCTTCCTAGGAATCTCATTCAACCTAAAATCTGCAAGCGTGATGCTTACCCCGGACAGGATACAACACAAGATGCTCCACTTATGACGTTTTTGCCGACAGCGCCATCACCCCATCAAGGACCTAAACTCCCTCATCGGCAAGGTGGACTCCATGGCATGTATTTCCCTTAAGGTAGGTGAATGACCAGGCCGCTCCACCGCTACCGCATCGACGTGTGGGGAAACAACCTCGACCAACCATACCTAGTTCAACCCACCGGTCCAGACTTTCCAACAGAGATCCTCCTGTGGTGGTCAGCCCCCTTACACTCTCGCAGACGGTACCTCTACACGAGCCACAACAAGACCTCATTCTCCTGTCCTACGCCTCTCAAGAAGGATGGGGAGCCAAATTGCTCATCACAAAGTAGCCGGACCTGGACGAGCCAAGATTTGGACCACATCAACATCCTGGAACTAAAAGCAATCCTCAATGCACTTCTCCACTTCCAAGAACTAGTCATGGGAAAAACTGCCCAAATCCAAGCAGACAACACAACTGGAGTAGTCTACATCAGGACGGAAGGAGGAACAAGAACCTGCAAACTCTACGAGATAACCTCCTCGATCTTTCACCTCTGTATTCGCTTAAAAACAATGCTATTTCCTCTTCACATCCCAGGCAACAGGAACGTCATTGCAGACTCTCTCAGAAGAAACCTCCAGCAGGGGAGTGGACGTTAAAGAAATTCAATTGCAAATATCTCTTCATCATATGGGGCACCCCAATGATAGACTTCTTTGCCACGAGGCATAAGGCCAGACTTCCCCACTACATCAGTCCAGTCGCAGACGAAAAAGCAACAGCAGTAGACGCCCTAACTTACCCGTGGGAGAACCTCTACGCCTACCTATTTCCTCTGTTCAAGCTACTCCCACAAGTTCTGGAAAATATCTTGAAGTCCGGAGGCCTATCCTACTAATAGCCCCCAACTGGCCACCAGCAGTATGGTTCACCCGCCTTCTAAGACTCATAGTAGACACTCCAAGAAGGCTACCTCAAACACCAGATCTTCTGTCTAAAAAAAGGAACCAAATTCCAACCAAATCTAAACGTCCTACACTTATACAGGTGCCTACTATCATCAAACTCCTTAAAAAGGCAAACATTCGTGATGAACAAGCAACCCATATCGCAAGCCAAGCAATCCGGACATCAACTAATCGCATCTACAACAGTCACTGGTCAATATGGTTTCATTGGTGGGACAGAAGGAAAGTCAATCCAGTCAATCCTTCTATTGCTGACTTGCTAAAATTCTCGAACACCCTTTTCAACGAAGGGCTCAAAGGATCCACAATTCTTGTCTACCGCTCAGCCGTAAACACAGTCTTGAAGGCTGTAGAAAGCTCGAACCTCTTGGAAGACTACCGCATCTCCATCCTCATCAAGTCATTCGAGATTGAACGTCCAGCTACTAGATGCATCTTTCCAGATTGGGATCTTTCCACATCGTCGTGAACGCATTGCTAAAATAGCCTTATGAACCTCTTCGTAACAGCCCCATGAACATTCTAACTAGGAAAACTGTGTTTTTGGCGACCTTGGCAGCAAGCCTCCACTGCAGCAAAATCCAAGCATTATCAGCAGACCCAGCTTACTGTGTTTTCGCCCCATATTCCAAGTTCGTGACTCTGACCAAAAGAGCAGATTTCCGAGCAAAAACCCAGCATCTGAATGAACCCTCCAAGCCAATTATCATTCCTGAATGACACCATTGCCTCGTCCCAGCACTTCATTACTATGTATCAAGAAACAAAAATGCCGAATTATGACAAGGAAGGACTCAACTTTGTCTACCCTACGCAAGAAGTTTCGGCGAAACCTCTGCTGCAACAATATCCCAGTGGATCAGAGAGACAATACTGAGTGCATATGACGACTCTAACATCAACGGCACAGACATTGACATCAGCGTGACGGCGAACGAGCTGAGGGCATTCTGTTATTAACTTCCAGTGGTTGTGAATATTTATAATGGTGACTAATAGATAAGGCTATTGGGATAGGCCTAATGTCATACCAACACACAATGAAAAGCTTCATGGCTCAGTTCCAGTTACACCTGCAGTTTATTTGTCTCCAGGCATATGAATAGGGTACTTACAGTCTTACAAAAAGGTATAAACACTTGAAGACCATATTTTATATGTACAGGCATGCAGCAGCTTTCTACCACCCAAGCTTAAATGTTTGCTACATAGCAGTGAGAACAGAACTTCCATACTTCCTCACTAGATGCCACACATAGGAAACAGAAACTGAAATTGAAATTGAATCTGAAACCTAAGTTATAGGGTAATGCTAGATAATACGCAAAAGGCTATCTAGCTAACATATTAGTGCTAAACTATATCGGTAGTTTAGGGAACCAGGCACAACAATATAGAACACTGCCACCCCTTTTTATCTGGTTTGCTATAAACACAAAAGACCATCATATTTGCACCATAACACACTATTCAAGAAGTGCCGCTGTCAACCATTGAAATGGCACTATTGTCAGGGCTTTTGTGTATATATCCGCAACATTATTCTTGGTGGACAAATATGGTAGGTTGAAATCACCTCACTTCAGGGATTTACGAACAAATTGGCAGCGCAGACCAATATGCTTCGTACTTATCCTTTTTGTGTTGTCTTTGGCGAAAGCTATTGCTGCTTCAATGTCACACTTAACGATTTTTGGCAGCGTAACTCCTAACCATGACAGCTCCTCACATATCATAGCCAACCATCGCAAATCAACGACAGTAGCGGTGAGGCTGACAGACTCGGTTTCCATTGTGGATAAAGCAATGTACCTTTGTTCTTTTACTTGCCAGGTAATGGGCAGACCTGACAAAAAGACCAACATAACCTGACATGACTTTCGGTCATCTAGGTTAGACACCCAGGAATTATTCGAATAGAACTGTAAGGCAGGTGGTCCTGACGCAACACTCAGGTTTAATGGAAAGTTGTACTGTACACGTAGGCCAACGCCCGTAGCACAAGTTTCCAGTGATCTTCAGCCGGATTGCTACTGTATTGAAATAAGACAGTGAAGTCAAAAGTAATGTCAAGGCGTGTTCTCCTTGCGAGATACATTAGAACTCCATTTAAAGACTAATACTTCGTGCTGTTCGTTTCTGCCTTTTCTGGGGCTTTGTTGAAGGACAATGATACACCCGCATCCAACGGCACTGCAACTCACGAACAATTTTCCAGAGAGAAATGTTGCACTATACCTTCGATATAACTCTGCTGGCTCATCCTCCAACAGCCTTGGTCTTGCTTAAACTCCACACCCTGGAACTTAAAAATCTCTGAGGTTCTTCACATCACATTGACCCACTAGCAGACCTACAACTTCATCGAATGTGGCCTTGTTCTTAGCGAATATCGCTAAATCATCCACATAAATAAGGACAATCGCTATGTTCTTGTAAATATTGATGCAGTTTGTGGCTTTCATCTTGGCAAAACCTAGAGCTCCAAAGGCACGGTCTAACTCTTCAAACCAGCTTCTGCCAAACTGGTGAAGACCGTAAAGGGCTTTTCGAAAATGCCAGGCCACTCTTCCAGTAGACCCATATCCAGGAACAGTCCTTATGTATGCTTCCTCTGGCACACTTGATATCTAGATGGCAATGCACCCGCCCTAAGCACACAACAAGTAGAATGAAGAAGAAACATACCAAGGCAAATGCAATAACTGGCGAATAAGTTTCAAAAAAGTCATATTCCTTTCTTTGGGCGTATCCTTGGGCAACTAGGCAAGCACGGAACTTGGCAATGCGGCCTTGAGCATCCTGTTTTACCACATAATTTTCTTCTCAGACAACCTTGGATGGACTGATTTAACCGAGTCTGTCACGCCACAAAACTATGTAGGCTGGCTTACCACTGCTTTTTCAAAGGCCAGTCTATCTTCACTTGACATGAACTGTGCTTCACGTGGGTCACCGCGTATAACTGCGGATGCTTATGGGTAATATTCGCAGGGCCGTTTCTTACTGCTTGAATTATCAATGCATGAAGGGTTAAATGGACAGGCTCAACATTGACCCACAACAGGTGCATGAAGGAATGCTTCTCCACTAGGATGATACACCACAAGACCTTTGCTCTCAGAGGATATCTTACGCCCCCTTTGGTAGATTTTCAGTCCGGAGATTACATTACGAGGCCTTCCTGGAGCTTGCATTACGTCTCACAACGTTAAAGTATCTATTTACCTTACCATCGCCTTTCACAAATAAAATAACATCTCTAATGCCACAGATTCATGCCGTCTGCAAAATGGGCTGGTTGTATGTTCACTTCTTTATAATTTGTGAACCAGTAATATGAATTACAGAAGTGGCGTGCTGCTGCGGTGTCGAGGGCCGACTGTTGTCAATTGTCTGTTGAGACAGTGTCAGCTTCTACAAAGAATGTTTCTCGATCCGACGACTATTTGTCACCTCCTCGTCTTGCATTTGTACAATCACGGGCAAAGTGGCCTTCCGCTCCACAGGCATAGCACATTTAAAGGTTTCTTCTGCTGGGTAGGGCTTCTTCCACAACTTCGCCGCTGACAATTATCACCACCTCTTTCCTGAGGAGTGCTGGTATCCGATGCAATGGCTTGGGCTGTACCATCTTCCTGCGTGACTAAACCAGTTGAGTGATGACGTTCATACTCGCTAAGTAGTTTTCCTTCAACAAACGAGGTATAAACTCAGAATCATCTAGGGCATAATTTGACCACAGCGTCCCAATTTGGGTGGTACCCCACAGATCATTTGGTATGCATGTTCCTCCTCAATAATTGTTCTCCCGCCATCTTATAGGTCGGTCATGGCATTTTGCACTCTTGAAAGGTATTTTGCCATTGTTTCGCCATCCTACATCTTCATCAACACGAACACCTTACGAAGGTGGCCTATATAGGCATGCGACTTCGGTTCATACACCGCTGCCAAAGCATTTCAGGCTTCAGATGCAGTAGCACAGCTCCTAATCTATGAGTTCTGGTCAGGTCCAACACCTAGGGCGACTGTCGCTAATGCTTTGGATAATCTGAAGTTAAACTGTCTCAACAAACCAGGGTGAGCAGTTTCCTCAGCTGCTGTAGGGGCCATCTCAGGATTCTTTGCATCTAAAAATCCATAAAGTCCACACTCATGGAGAAACATAGCCATATCAAACTTCCAAGTTCGATAGTTTCTGTCACTTATCTTGGGGAATCGCAGACATTCCACTTGAATGGTCTCCGTCAAAATGCAATTTTTTATCATATGTGTAACCCAAATATACTTAGTTAATGCAACATGTAGTCATCTAGTACCGGTCATACTCCTAACCCTAGTGTCTTGAGTGATCCGTCCATGCAGCACCAGACTCATCACATCTATAAGGTTTCTTTCCAAGTTCAGTGTGAGTTTTAGTCACGTGCAGCATACAGGCCTTCCAGAAAGGTTTATTATAATCCACAAACTTTTCACTGCACTCCCAGAGTGTCTGGACACTGTCCATGTGGTGTGTGTAGGCAGAAATGTCTCATGCGACTTTGTCGATATCCTCACATTTAACTCTCCTTTCACCCGTGTGTCTACTGGAATGACCACCATTAAATATTTCCTTCAGTTATTTCCAATTATTGAATCATTCATTGGCAAGCACTGGGCCGATAATCCTTGTTATTAACTTCCAGTGGTTGTGAATGTTTATAATGGTGACTAATGGAAAGGGCTATTGGATTAGGCCTAATATCATACCAACACACAATGAAAGGCTTCATGGCTCATTTCCATTTACACCTGCAGTTTATTTGTCTCACTGGCATATTGATATAGTACTTACAGTCTTACAAAAAAGACTTAAAGAGCATATTTTATATGTACAGGCATGCAGTTGCTTGCTACCACCCAAGCTGACATCTTTGCCACATAGCAGTGAGAACTTCCATACTCCCTAATTAGATATATCACACATAGGAAACAGAAACTGAAATTGAAACTGGATCTGAAACCTAAGTTATGGGGTTATGCTAGACAACACGCAGTAGGCTATCTAGCTAACACATTAATGCGAAACTATATCGGTGTTTTAGGGAACCAGGCAAAACAATATAGAACAGTCTCAACATCCTGTATCTGACATCCTTATGGCAGCGTCATGGCGAAGCAGCTCCATCTTCACATCCCACTACCTGAGAGAAATGACGAAGCAAGCCAATGGTCTAAATCGTCTGGGCCCAATCGTCACAGCAATCGTCCAGCCTCCTTAAGCATTCAGAAACTGAAGCAACACCACCTCAATACGGAAGCAAGACCATCATCACACAAAAAAACGGTCCTTTGGAGGACACCAAATACCACAAAAGAGATCCAAAATGCCTGTTTCTGTTTTCTGAATAAAATGCGAAGTTGTGAAACGTTTGGGGGGAAGCCGGTCCGTAACGCTAGGGCACTCGTTGAAGCGGTGCCCGCCACCAAATGAGGTCTTCTTGTTAATGCTAAAGTTAAAAGGTTATAGGCTATTTTCCAGCAACAAGAAACATAAATTTGCCGGTCCCTGTGAAGGCTGGCTGAAATTGTTTCTTTTGCTAAGGAAAATATACTGACCCGCCCTACCTCCCCTCTTGAATCACCACCTGACATATTGAGAGGATGGTGAACGAATGCGTGAATGCGCTTTTATAGAGGAGAGCTGCACAGTGGAGTTGCGCAGACGGGTTACAGCACCAGCGGCTACAAGACACCGAAAACCTCCAGGGAAATGCAACGTTCGAGGGAACTAATGGTAAAATTAACAGGTTTAGTATATTTTCCTTAGCAAAAGAAACAAATTTCAACCGGCCTTCATGGGGCCTGCAAATTTACGTTTTTGATGCACTGAATAAGCGAATTAGACATACAGCAGCTCCGGAAGAAAATAGTGTGGTTACCAAAGAATATGTCGACATGTCTAATAAGGAATATGTCAACGAGCAGTCCATTAAGCAGCTGATATAAAGATATCCACTTTCTTGAGGGTATCCATATCGGCTGCATTAGAAATACGCGATCCAATCCCAGTGTTTCTGCCTAATTTTCCGCCTTTATTCTTATTACTATCGCTCTTATTTCCTAAGGATGGTAGTTCTTGATATAAAATTGAAAACCAGCGTCTGATTCTTCATTTTATTCATATTCCCTACAGTCATACTTCCGTTTTGCTTAGTTGTAAAATAGTATACATTGCATCTTAAATTCTATAGGAGCATTCAACAAAATAGATACCATCAAAGTCTTCGGTCGAAGTGCATCTACAACTATGCACTGGCAAACATATATAAATATCTTCTCATCTCATCCAAAACCACCTCGTAATCACTACATTTCGTCAACTAACTTAAAAAGAATAAAGTTCGGGATTGATTTTTACTATTACTGGCATTGTTCTGTCCCCTTATAGCGGGTGTAGGTGGGCTGGTGGGAGGTGCTGCTAGTATTGCTTCATCTGTTAAGCAGGCACAAAATGATGCTAGCCTACTGGCCGAGATGGTGAGAAGTGTCCACACCATATTTGATTGAAATTCTGTACTGTAGCGTGATTGGACGCGACTGGCCCCAAATACTTGGAAATCGAAATGGGCAGCTCGACATTGCTGAAACTATCAAAATAACCGTGTAAAACCACTAGAGGATACGTCTTTTTAAACTGAATCGAATCTATGCAGAGATCCTCCACATCGTAGGAAGCTCGCTTAAACTCGCGAGCCATTCTACATAAAATGGAATATTCTCTAGTAGTGTAATTTACATTCAAGTCCAAGAAGGATTGACGTCCGGAATTTAAAGTCATGTGAGCATCCTGAAGGTTGCAGTGTTCAAAAACAATTGGGTGCTTAGTTTCGCTGTCTTTCCTGTTCGTCTGCAGAGCCAATATGACCCACCTGGGTTTCTCGACTGCGGAAGTAGTAAGCACACGCCAGGTAAAACTAGTACTCTGTGGCAGTTTGCAACTGTCTTAATGCCAGTTACTAAACCCTAAATCTACGTTCATTCCTCCATCTATGTACTTGAAAAGTCTAAGTTTCTGGTCGTTGGACGCTGTGAAATGCAGAACATGCCAGAAAGTGCTGCTCACTACGATTTTGGCATTGGCTGTAGTAGCCCTTTTCATTATTGCATCGTTGTTGTTAGCCCTAGATAACGTCAGCACGTGATTGCTGCCACACACTACCTTATCATAATACTGAAAAAAAATTCCATGATGTATTTTAAAGGAATGGCGAACGAGAAACTCCTTTTCTGGAATCAGTTCCTTCACAATCGTGTCGTGCTGCAGTTTAATATATCACGTCAATGGCTGCATAAAATATGTTTAAACTGTAATTGTAAAGCATGGAACAGTCTACAAAAAAGAATCTGTTCATTTTTTTTAACTGAGCTAATGATTCAGCAAGTAAACGGTGTCAAAGAGGCCACGCATGTGGCACCCAATGCACCGAATGTTCATTACGTTTCATATAGTTGAGTGGCTTGTGGCACAAAATTGATGGAACTTGTCACTTTCTGTGAAAAGCATGAATGCATGTGAAGAGTAACTGGAAAAAATAGGTATGATAGCAAGTTAAAAAAAAACCCACTGGGGAGGTGGAAGTTAAGCAATTTTGGTTATGATTGATGGAAAGCATAGATCCCTACCTTTCAGAAAATCCTAATCATATCCATTTCGGGCTATTAAAGGGTTCGCAAGAATACTTTTAACACGAAAATCACTAGGACTAAGGTGTTTGGTGTGGTAAATAACCCCCTATACCTCCCCCAGGGGAATTTTTGAACTTGCTCTCATAGCTATTTTTTCCAGATACTGTTCATATGCATTCATCCTTTCACAGAAAGTGACAAATTCCATTAATTTCGGGGCCCAAGCCACCAAATTATATGAAGTTTAATGTACATTGGCGCATTGGGGGCCACGTGCGTGGCCTATTTTAACACCTTTTATTTGTTGAATCATTGACTCATTAAAAAAAAAGAATACAACCTTATTGACATATTTTCATGCCCAGCAACCCTTACCGACATATATTGAAAAAACCGATATCGGGTGCATGTTTCCGAGATGGCGGCGTTAGCTCAACACGGACAGCTGAGGACTTTTAGTATGTTGAACTTGATATCACTATGAACATCTGGACCAAAAATCAGCTTATTCTGAACTATGCCGAGCATTTGATCTAGTTTGTCTAAACTATTATTCTAATTTCCGAGTTCACATTGTAGAGGTTGGTGCCGACTATGGGGTTATCTTTGAGCCAAGATTAGCTTTCCATGGGTGAATCATGCTGCAAGGACTCGTTTATATTCAGGTAATCTTCAATTAAACTCATCTCCTAGCTCTGATTAATGAAAGCTCTGTTTTTTGTTGTTGTTGTTAACTGTTTGCTGTTACTATTATTACTGTTGAACTCTTTTCCCTTTATTCTATTTTTTGGGCAAATACTAACATGCTATTTTTTTATTATTAACTTTTTTATATTTATTTAAAAAAAAATTTTTTCGATCTCAAATGGAGTCTGATGGTGAGTGTTTCCCCATTTAGATTCAATATTTCATCGTCTGGAAAACTTGGCCACATCCGAATATTTCGAATTTTGTTCATACTTACGGGACGAAATATTAAATTTTGTGGAGCAATTATCTTCTTGTAACCTGGAGTTGTAGACACCAGGATACACATTTGAGTGTCGGTATTGACTTAGGACGAGCCAATTATATTCGTGTGAACAAATATCGTATTAATACCCATGATATCGACAGATTTTCGCCCTTGTTGATATTTAGTGTCCCACCAAGAATCCCACCACCGAACTTAAGCTCTTGCCTCCCGAGAACGAAACACCATAAGTTGGATTATTGATAACCAAATTTGTTTTTAGGTGTTATGATTCAGGTTCTATAAGACTAGCATCTTTTTCGTTGCCCATTTCGTTCTAAGGCAGCTTGAATAAAATTATTCAAATACGAAATTTTGTAAGCACCAGAAACGACTTCCACTTTAATTCAGCTTAATGTGAATTCAAAACTACGCAGTTTTCTCGAGAGTTGGTTTAGGTGCACTCCAGTCTACTGCTGTTTTGTCAATGAACAAATCCACTACAACTACAATCGTGGCTAAAGACTGAAAAAATATCATGTGCAACAAAAGGCAACGAAAAATATGCAAATCTTAGCAAAAGTATAAAACTAGTAAAAAACACGCGAAGTTTGGTGCAATGTAACGGCGGACGCTAAGACGGCTGAGGTGCTTGTAACGCCCCCGACATCATTGGTTGACGGGGGCGTAATAACCACCAAATCGTAATAACCACCAAAACTTGATGCTAAGAAGTTTTGGTGGTTATTAGCATCCTTAGCATCAAGTTTTGGTGGTTATTACGATTTCTTACGTTAATAAGCACAGCATGGGCTACAGTCCCGGCATGGGGAATGAAGCGTCGGTGTCCTAACTATAGGCCTAACCTTAATGCTACCGGTATTTATCATTGCCACCAACGGTGGAATTACTTAATTGTTTAAACGAAGTATAAAGCTAAAAAGGCTGCATAATACTTTACACTGGGAATAATTAATCAACTAGTAAACACACTGAAGTTTAAAACTCCTGGTTTTTATTTTAGAACATCAGCAATATAAAAATGGGTATTTTACACTTGGTTACTAGAATGGCTTTTACAAGTTTGGAAAAGCAACAACACTTGAATTTACATAAAAATTTCGATTGAACAAGAACAGTTATTTTAGTTCTCAAATACACTTAGATTTCGATTAGAACAATACGATTTTTTTATGGGGTTCAAATCCAGGAATACCCAGCAGGCTGACCCGCGTCCGCTAAGTAGCAACTATATGTGACAACTATTTTTCAAGTCATCCAACAGTTATTTTTCCCCGAATCCTCAAAGATCAAACCGTCCCTTTGTTTACATTTAGGTTTGTTAAAATGAACAAAGAATGAACCTGGCTTTTTAGAAAGAGATTCCTACTCTAACATTATGCAGGTAGTGGGCCAGAAATGCCGATGGCTTACCAACCATAAAGACTGCAAGCTAGAGGTTAGTTTTAAAGTTTAAACTATGAATTTAGAATTGGGGGGTCCTAAAGATAAACTTGTAAGCTAAAACTAGTTACATACGAATCACTACCATTTTGCCTGGCATGGCAACCACGGACGTGACATCTCCACTCTCGACCGGCGTGACCCTTCTAGCTTGTGAGATCTGTGAGCTGTGATGACTGAGCTGTAGAGGCAGGGCAACTGGGGCTTTTTTATGCTGGAGCAGCGGATTTTGGTTGCAAAAGTGCGGACGCCGAGGAGAGCTGTGGGGGTCTGATTGGTGGAGGGCCAGGAGAACAATGGGAAAGTCGGTTTGGCAAAGGGTTTTTGTGCAGAGCCGTTCAAAGGAGTAGGGATATGTAAAAGATAGGCCAAAATGAGTTTTAACACCTGAACTTTGGGAAGGGCCTTTACATTAGAATATGGACTATGGATTGAATATTTTAATGAGAACTTTGTGAAATGGCTCTTGTTAAAGCTAAGGCTTTGGCTTGGGTAATGAATAAATCCACCCAAAACCAAAACTGGTAAGAGAAGCCGCCAAGTTTACAAAAAGGGTCGGCCCTTCAAAGTAGTGATATCATTCAACCAGGGAAACGCCGCCAAGGTTAATCCTATTAGCCAAGTTAATCGCACCTACTAATAGTTCGAAGGTTAAATGAAAACTAGAAGATGGCTACTAGCGGTAGCAATCTTCAAGTTTTCATTTAACGTCCAAAGTATTATTCGGTGTGATTAACCTTGGCGGCCTTTCCCTGGTTGAATAATATCACTACTTTGAAAGGCCGACCCTTTTTGTAAACTTGACGGCATCTCTTACCAGTTTTGGTTTTGGGTGGATATCACGACTTTCATAGGCCTGTGAATGTACAAAAAATCCCACGGTGTAATTGTCACCCCTACCTTTTTTGTCTGGCGGTATTTTATTGTATGAATGTTCTCATTCATAATTTTCACATTTGCTATTGTCATTCCAAATAAATTAATAACATGCGTAACAGTATTATAATTGCAAGGACCTAATCAATTTCTATGGAATAAAAGATACCCTGTGTCTTATTGAACCAGTAATGAGAAATTTATTCGGGCCGTGGGGCATATAATTCATTTTGAATTCGCGTACCGTAAAAAAACAAAAAACAATTTGGATTTGGTGGGAAAAAAACGACCAAATTTTTGCAATAAAAGATACTCCGTCTCTTTGTGAACCACCTATTCGCAACAACAATGAATTCTGACAATTAGGTACTGAAACGATAAGCGTGTAACACTTAAGCATGTTTTAATCTACTGTTGGATGACAATACAAACAATGGTTACAACAATAATTTTGCACTTACGAGCCACTTCAGGACCACGTGCTTCTAGCTGCAACCCCCATTTTAGAAAAAGGCACTTCCCCATATGACGCTTTACCTGTCTGCCGAAATTTAGATCTGGCAACTTTCCCTAATGAGCTGTAGACGTGTCGTTATACCCTATGAGAATTAACATGGGAGCCTGCGGGCTAGTTACTAGGTACTAGTTACTAGTTACTAGTCACCAGTAACACAAATCAACGTTATTGAGGACACTTTCTCTCCATGAAGGACACGTTCTCACATTTTCGTGTTGAGTTTTTCTTTGTTACTGGACCCAAGACACCTGATTCAAACGATTTGCAAAGATTTCTACCGCATGGGGAATTTACACCAGTATGCTGAAATCACGTATAAGTTGGTTTCAGTTAAAACACACAGTCTGCTAGTGAGCCGCCATCTGACAACAATTACTCTCTAACAATTACGCTCTAACAATTAAGCTCCAACAACAATAAAACGTCTACTTGGCAGCGACACACTAGCGTGTGTCTAGATCATTACTATTAAATTTAACAAGTTTTAACGGTAAACTGCAGTGTTACACATCACACTAGGTTGGGGGGGGGGGGGAACTGAGTTTTAT